>JAQFXM010004321.1:0-17462 GCA_034693345.1 Entomobrya multifasciata | reverse complement strand
AAGGATGCTGCATCAGAAGTGATCGATGCAACGGTCGTATCCACCGAGGATGAGTCACTGCCGCCAGTTGACGAAACCCTGGACGGACTTCGGGATCCTCCACGACTGCCACTTGGAGAACGCGTGCGCAGACGACCACGTCCAATTCCACGACCTCGTCGAGCAGAACCGTTGGACTCCATATTCTCAAAAACGAATGGAAATCTATGATAAAATAAACAATTAAGCTAAATTATTTACTTTTGTCCACGTAGATGCTTACTTATAAAATATATTAATGCTGGATTCTCACAAAATTACCTGGTTTGATTCGCAGAAAGATGGATCGCTCACAATTTTCGGAGGAATTCGCAAAAAGTCCAGAAACTGAAGAATGGTCACCAGATCTGTGCGCTTGATGAGCTGAAATATTAAAAAATAGAATCAGTTAATCACTTCAAAATTTATTAATTAAAAACTGTAGTTTGACAAAAAAAAGTTTATTTGAGAAAATAATAAAACTTACCAAGTTTACCGAACTGGTATTACTTTTGCAATTTTGGTAGAAAGCGAATGATCGTCAAATTGATGGTCAAAATGGCGTCAGAAATAACAGCTCAGGTCAAATCGCAAGAATAATCTTCCAACAAGCTTGATGATTATCAAAGAGAGTTGAAGTTGAGGAGTTGTTTGTAAGTTCTCAAGAAGAGACTTCCAAAAACTAAATGATGACCACTTGAAGCTTTGGTCGCCTTTTTATACTCCATTTCGGCACACAAAGGATTCTGGTTTCGACTAAATGCTAACTAAGGAGTGTTTTGACATTTCTTTGTTCTTCAAACGAACGGAAGGACTCATTTCCTGAAGAGTTAAAAATAAAAGGAAATTCTAAAGCTTTTCATATTTCATGCTAATTTCAATATTAAGAGTCAAAGGTCACTTTAAAATTCTATTAAATGAAATTGATAATGAAATGAAATCGTAGTAAAGTTTAATAATTTTATGCAATTTCATACTAAATCCCCAGGTCAAAGTTCATTCATTTAAAATAAAATTTGCAATCATTAGAAGCGAATTATTGGAAATCTATCGAAGGTGAAAGAATTTCCAAAAATGATGGAGAAAATTAAATTTAATATTTAAGTTCGAATTTCGTTAAACTGGACACTCTGATAATAAAATATATTTTTAAAATACTGGCTGATTTTCAATATTTTACTCCAACATTAAAAATTAAAATAAGGACCAAAGTCGAATTTCAGAATTGAATTGGTTTTAAAAGTTTAACTATTATCTGAAATAAAATTAATTCCCCTGATTGCATGCTATTATTTTCTGTACCAAAGTTTAGTGTCAAATTTCCACAATTTCCTCCTTAATAACTTTAAATTTTGTACCTGTTGGTCCATATTTCACTTGGTTACATGTTATGCAAATGCAAGGATTTGTGAAATCTGAAAGTTATGCATGGATTCATAGTAATATTCATGACACGGGCAAAACTGAAATGAGCTACACACTTCAATAAAAAATCTTTAAAAAAATTTAATCTTATTTTACATCAGGACGAAGATCATACATATTTTATAGTTTTTTAAACAGCGAAATTGAATTAAAATGTGCTATATTTTTGTACTTTTATAGTTGGAAGACGGAATTCAAGCTTTGGAGGCCCTGCTCTATACAATAGGCAAAATTAATCAGAATGACACACTTCTTCCGGGAATACGACTGGGTGTCATTGCTGTTGACAGCTGTGATTCTACCACCTACGCAATGGAACAGTCGATGATTTTTTTGAAAAGTGAGTTTACAAAAAAGAGAAATTTATATTCCTTGCTTTTAATTATTGTATCGATTCTCATTTCCCCTCAAAGTATTTTCTCTTGAAAAAAGACACTTCTTAAAGAGTTGAATTACGTTTGTTGGTAAATCGAGATTTCCGTCATTCGGCACGACAAATGGCAAGCATCACGTTCAGTAAACGTACATACATTGTTATACATAATAAACTACTTATCTGTTTTCTAGTATAAATTTTAATGACATCAGTCGTTTCTACAAAATGTGATTGAATTATTAGTTCGCAATAAAAGACGTCAAAATATTAAAGATTAGAATGATTTTGTTCCATTTTTTTGTGTTTCAACGGCCTTCAAATATAAAAACGTGTTTTGTGGAATTACTTTATGGAAGATTCCAAAGCACAATTTTATTTGCATTCTTTGTAACAAGATGTGATAGTAATAATAATGACTATGATGACGATAAAAATGTGAGTATCTAAGAAAAAGTCAACTCTAGTAAACTTAGTTTGTGATGAAATAGAATAATTTATTTGATAACTTTTTTATGTATGAATACATTTTGTTTCATAGCCAATGCAATTGAAGTAATCTACCGTCACTGATTTGCAAAGATCAAAACTTCATTTGTCTATGTGCAAATTGAATGCATTAATTTTTGTATAATATTACCTTGCATTTTGTTTCAGGCCTACTTTCACACTACAACAATCACCATGAAACCGAATTCCAATGTGCTGATGGCTCATCTGCAAAATTCCGGTATGGAAACACAGATCGTATTGTGGGAGTAATTGGTGGCCAATCCTCTTCAGTTACCATTCAGGTAAATGGGTGCTTCTCTACCGTATTTTTATGGTAGTATGAATTCTAAAGTTTAGTCACAAAATATTAAACAAACTAGGGTTAAAAGCCTCCAATTATAAATTCAGCCTTTTGACTATTCACTATTCCCGTTTGGAAAGTTTAGCATAGCATTATACTGGAGGAATTTGTTGAGTATAAAACATCACGCCTTTTTGTCCATAGGTGGGCCTGGCCTAGCTTTCATCATGTGCATTGATTTTTCATTTTTGGAGTTTCAAAACAGTTTGAGTTATTCTTTTCTTTACCTTAACTTGTTGTATCTTTGTGTATCGATTACTCTAGACTGTATTTACTAAAACCCAAATAAGAAACGTACGTTTGTAATATGACCAACACGAGATAAAGCTTTGAAAAATTGAATTCTTTGAAACATGAACGTTTACAATTACGAGTCAAAAATCTTTCCAACAAGGGAAGTATAGCATCCGTAAAAATGTATACAATAAAATCAAATGGTTTAAATGCTACAAAAATTGAGACACCAGCTATCATTTCAAGTTATAGATGTTACTTAGGGTAAAATTTATTTAAAATATAATATCGCTTTACATCTTTCCCTTATGCATTGTCAGAACATAACTATTACCTTCTGTGTATTTTATTCTATGTCTTTATCTCCTTTTCATCAATTCGTTTCTTTATCGCAAAAAGATATTCCATTATCTTTCTATATTTTCCGATTTCCATCCTTTCAGCCAATGTGCTATTATTCTCAACCCTGTAGCTTCTCTAAATGTTGTTGTTATGACACTACTGATATAATGTCCTGACAACGAAAGCCAACTGAGCTGAGGACTTACGAAAAAACAAACTAAACAGAAGGAAGAATTCACAGAGAGACAAAGTGAAAGTTAGACACTTACACAACAATCAAACATACAAACAAAGAAAGTCATAGCATGCAAGAGATAACATTTCATCTACAAAAGCTGTTTCGCTACCCAAGCAGAATTTTTTTCCGCACTTTTGCTCTGGTAAGTTTACTTACACTTGAGTGTTGCCTGTATAAATTTGTCAGGCATGAATACATACCTCGCAAATTGCTTTCACTTTACACAAATGAATGAATATTTCATATTTTCCTCCAATCTAAACTTATGTAAATTGTACTAAATTGACTATTATTTTCCCATTTTTGTTTTTCTTTTGTGTCCTACTTATTTTTAGAATTCTGAGTGATCCTTCTATTTAAAATGCCATACCTTATACATATCATGATCATAAATACAAAAATGCATAAATGTACGATATATTGATCAATATTGAAAGATCACGTGGATGTAACACAAGGCTTAGATCGGGAACTGAAAACATACATCGTAGGATTATTTAAAGTAAAGTAGAAAGATTGCTTCTTCGTATGTTTGTCAGAAATGTCAGACATGGTTTTATAAGTGACATGTATTAATTCTGCTAATCTATTTAAAAGGAAACGCAATTTTTCTGTCTGAGCTAGACTTAACCAAGTTACATCGACAGATATTTATAAATCCACTCAAAGAGTTACTGAACCGAATAAATCCTTTGGCCCATGAGGCGGGATTACGTGAAGAAGTAATAATCTGTTGGGAAACCTCAGACTCCAAAATAATCGTAAATAAAAACCAATGAGTTGTTTTTTGTTATGTTTATTCATACTTTGTTGCATATTTTTGCATTACGAAAAATATAGTTTGGCACGTTTTGGAGATCATCGATTTTGTTGGTGAAAGCATGCAATAATATTTTCTCTATTTAATGTCTTCTGACAGGTGGCCAGTTTTCTCCGTTTATTTCAAGTTCCTCAAATCAGCTACATGGCTACTTCACCACAGCTTAGTAACCGGGAAAGATTTCCATATTTTTTCAGAACGGTACCATCAGACGTGAACCAAGCTCATGCTGTTCTTGATATACTTCGGTAAGCTAATTGATCTGTATAAATAAACATTTTGAATTTAATTCGATATTGCAGTGATAATATTATGTATTACTACCGTAAATTAGTTGCCTGGATTGGACATTTCTTTAGTATTCTGCAATTTGATAAAATATATTTGAAGAGTATTTTATAAGTTAACATTTCATCCCACTTTTCTCTGCGAATTCATTCATTGACACACACAACACCGTTTCATTTATATCAAGTTGGCTTTTGGATTTGAAATGTTAGTGGCAGTGGAACATTCTTTCTTTTATTACTCCACGTCAGTTTCTTTCTTTCATATCTAAAAAAAAGAAAATTTCTTGCAAAATTTCACTCAGAAGAATGAAACAGAACTACATACGTCGTTCCAAATGATATTATTGTTAACAGGAAAGAAAGTGCATTCATTTCTACTTTTGTACTCACTACTTAGACCACAACCTTTTACCAGGCTTTGTTGAAAGCAGAACAAAGAAGGAATTTTGTTCAATGCACTGGTTTACTAGAAATGGTTATATAGTGGTTAGTGGAGGTTATTTTGACCTTGCACTAGACTAGGCCATGTCTTTACTTTTCATTTTTCGAGTACTCAAGCAAAATAAAGAAGGAAATGGAGAAAGCAGAGAATGAGAGAAAACACATTTCAGGTTTTGTACTCCTATTCTTTCAGTTAAGTCAACAGAGCAGAGAAAAGTGGGCTATGTCATGGCTATAGATACATTCACACATGGCTAGTTGTAAATGGGCCAACATGAAAGCCACAACAGACCAACATGATTATTGTCACTGGTTGGTGAGACCTTGCAATGCTGATGATCACGACACGACGTTTTAGTAGGAGTCTATTCTCGTATTCCCAAAACGAGTGAAAAATACGACATGATTTGGACGGGTAGGTCTCTGGAGTGGATTGTCAGAAAACAGTGGCTGGAGAAATTTGGATGTTTTACTTGGGTTTTTACTATTGTTGTATAAGAGTATTTAGATATATAGTAAACATTTTTGTAATTGTCGGGAGGAGAAACGTCCGTCTTGAAGTTAGAATAGACTACTGTAATTTATGGACTTGAGGGGCTTGGATACTATTAATTAGTTTCACTACAATATAAATCATTGATCGCACCTAAAAATTATGGTTTCAGAAAGTCCTCTTCGGAAATATGTACACTTCTAGACCTTAGCTATGTCCGGTTTGTCTATTAAGCATAGTTGAACTAGAACCTCAGTACTCGAATTTTTCAAGGGTGTCGTCTCACTCAGCGTTTGCGTGTGTCCCAAGAGACCTTTCTACTACTTGGCTGAGAATTATATAGATGTTATTCAAGTCCGTAGGAATGGGTCAGGAGTCAGGAGTGGAGTAATTTTTTTTGCATGAAACAATACCTTCTCTGACTCTGTTCTTATTTATCCACGTGAGATGACAATCTACTTTATACTTTCTTTTTCTTTCTTTGAAAAATGATATGTGGAAAAAGTAAAAAAAAACTTGAAATGATTTCACCACCTCACATTAAATTGCTTGTGTTTTTTGGCTGGGCTGTGTAAATATCAGTGGGAAGCTCACGTAAAGGTCATGATGTCATTTTTATATCTTCTTAGAAGAGCAGACTATGTTATCCACTTTGGGTCCACTCAGTACTGTCTAGCTTATACATTGGTGACGGTTCTGATGATGATGACTACGACGATTATCATTTGACTTACTGTAGAAATAAATGCCTGTGATTATTTTGATCAGATAGCGAGAAAGGGGTTTACAATAAAATATATTGGAATTGAATTCGTGTGTAGAAGTATTAGCCAGCAGCATTACAATAGGAAGCTGATGATGACGATGATACACCGACAATTGTAGATAACGAGTAGTGTACTTACTCCTTTTCTGTTAAATGGCCCGGGAAAGGTGAAAGCTAAAGTCAAGTTAAATTATTTAGTCGAAAACGCCTTAACTATATTTCGGAGAACAACTCGACCCATTTTATGTTAAACTAAATAAATAGCTTACTAGATACAATAAAACTGTTAAAAAGAAACCTTCAGAAACAAAGAGTATAGGAGGTGGATGGGGACCATCATGCAGTTTGATATTAAATGGTTTTCATAGTGAGGATAAGCTGTACATGTATCTGTAGATCTTCCAATATAAATACTCAGGGCTACTCCACATTTAGCTTTTAATTAAAGAGAAAATTCTTTTTTCTTATAGAATTAATAGGATTCAATGAAATTTGGATAAGGGAAAACGAGGGTAAGCTAATAATACCATACTAGATTGTAAACGTTGTTACGTAAGTAAAATGAGAAGAAGCGTACATGGAGAACGAGAGCAAATAAAAAATGTTTCGGATTTATTTGTATTGTCTACTCTTACTTTTACGAGAAATCCTGGAGAAGATTATATACTAAAAGTAGAATAAAATAAGTAAGCACTATTTGTATTGAGCTTTAAAACATATCTAGTAGTAAAACACGAGTAAGAAAAAGATATCGAATGCACGTTTTTTGCTTCGCAACTGAACCAACCAAGATTTCCTTTTGAACAAAAATAAAAACGTTGAGTGAAACAAACTTTCTTCATGTTTATCTTTTTTCTGTTTAGATAGCACGCAGCTACTCTTCGTTTTATTTATGGGAGGTAAAAGTTTAAAGCAGAAAAATATAGGTAAGCCGGATTTTAACAACTGATTAGTTAAGTCATAGCCAACAAAGCATCGTGTTCTTAAACGTAAGACTTACTTAGATCTTTGTCTCTATTATAAAATTCACCAAAGCATAATAATAATAAGTTGCACATATTACATAGCTTGATTCTTGTTATGATTTATGTGTTGGATTCACGCTTTTATAAAAAATCTCTATAGTTTTTTAATTGTCACTCTAAATAGGTCAACTGCACTTTTGGCATGGCTCAGAAAGAACCATTTAGAGAAACGATAATTTGAGAAGAAGTAGTAAAAACAGAATAAAGTCGTTAAAAATATATTATAGGTAGAATTGTTTTTTGTGAAGACAGTAAATCATAATAGGTGCAAGTCTCTATTACTGGATGATTGTTCTATTCTTCCTGTGTGTAATACCGGGCTTTGAACAATTTGTAAGATAAATTATAGGATAGGAATTGACTTGGTAAACTTGTAGTGATTCGGAAAGTAACTTATTAGGCTATGAATGAATTAGATTGTCAATTTGTTTCAAAGTGAAGAAAGAAAAAGGTGCATCTAAAAAGTTAGGTTTAGGGTACTAAGAAGGAGAAAGAAAAAAGGGATTTTAATTTTTTAAGTTAAGAGAAAGGATTTCCATAATTTATTTTAAAGTTACTGCAAACTGTAATTGACAAGCGACTTACAAGGATGGTTGTAGAAGCTCTTGTCAAAGCTTCATTTTAAAGTTTTTTTTAGTGTAAAACGGATTAGCATTCATTACTCACAGGAATATGCGTTTCTAATTTGTTTTTACGTTGAAATAAAACATAAACCTTAAATTTTAACGCGATCGAAAATTCTGATTTGCCATTTATGGTCAATGTTAATAGAGACCCTCCTTTTTTCTAAAAAGTTAGAAATTTCCATTTAGATTAATCTTTCTGTGATGCTGAAAATTTAAAAATAGAAATACGAGGGGATAGTTCAGGTATCTTTTAATAAGATGTACCTACTAATATTTATATTTATCTCGAGATATATAAACTAATATGCTAATACAGTCTAGTCTCACGTGTCTATATAGACACGTAAAATTAAAATTAATTTTAAATTTAACTAGACTAGAGACTAGACTGTAATATAACTGTCACTGTTATCTTTAGATTTAGTTTATGTTGTGTTTGTAATATTGTACCCTCAAATTAAAATAATAGATATCCTAAAAGCTTTAAAAATTATTTTTAGTGAAATTGCACTAATACAACAAGTGAGTTCTGCAATCGAAAAATAGTCTAAATCCTATGAATTAAATGAATCAAGTTTTTAATTTTTCTCTTCACTCCAAAAAACTTAACTTCTGTCTACCCATTTTGCTTGCAACTTACTATTTTATTCGAGTAAACGAGTTTTTTTCGTGTCGTACTGCTCAATGATCAAACAGCTTGGAGGTTTTTATGTGTATTTCTTCATAATATTCATGCAACTATGTATACATGCATACAATTATCTCTCCCTCTGTTTGCTCTTTTACTAAACTTTTTTAAATTCTTGTGTTGATGATTCCTTCATTTGTTTCAGCTTATTGTTTTTTTTTTGTAAATGATGATAAAGATTACATTGCATGTAATGGGCTTGGGTGACAATTAAATGGGGCTTGTGCATAGGGCGGAGAGATTTCAGATTTCGCCGGGCAATTCCAATCCTTCAAGTTGCTGCTCAGGCACATGACCGAAGTTTATCAAAAAAGCTAAGAATTCTCAAAGAAAAAAACCAAGCACTAGTAAGAGTATAGAATGTGATACTATTATACGAAATTCTCACACACATGAATGCAAAACGAAACCGGTAGTTTGTTTGTTTATTTTCTGGCGGTGATGGTGAATATCCAAGTGTGTGTTTGTTTTTATACTCCTCTCAATAATTACAAATTGTTTTCCGTATGCAAATGAGCATTTATAGCGTTGGATATAGTAACCTCAAAAGATGCTTGGAGCATCGAAACAAAGTTCTATTAAAGAACTTAACATATTCTGGCAAACAAATAAAAAACTACAAATTAGAATTTGATATGGTTAAACTATGGTTTGAAAAAATAAAGTTTAGCCATCAGTAAGGACACAGCAAGTAGAGTGAACTATGTATTTAGATGGGATATTTAATTAATATTTCTTTGTTTATAATGTAACTAGAAAGCCAGGTGTACACAAATGATACCCGTTAGTGTACGTAGTACACTATAAAAGTCTCTAGTAGATATGATAATGATCTTTAAAGTCAAATATCTTTAACAGTTGTGAGTTTTTAATGCGTTTCGGCCTTGCCTTGGGCTCATCAGGTGGGTTTTACTCATTGCGCATTGTTGATTATGTGGGTTTGTTTGGAAGTTTTCCTTCTCCATAGGATCGATTAACCCTAATTATAATATTAAAGTACTTCCGGTAAACTATACTGTTCCCTCCAACCCTCTTTCGAACTCGAGCCAAAAATCTGACCTGAATTTCAAGATCAGCGCCATATTTCAACCCTTCGTTCCAATTTCCAGCATGTCGACTATGAATTTGTTTAATTGGGGTACCCTGCGATGTAGGAAAATGCGAAGATGTTTAAATTAAGCGACTTAAGTTGTGCCTACATTCTGATTTTAGTCTTGATCTACTACTATGTCTTTAGTCTGATTCAATGAATATCCACAATTGTTAGATGGGGACGCCATGCACAATAAATTGCTTTTAATAAATTGGATACTTCATCGAACGCATACATGCATACATTCATAAACCCAGATTTTCGATTTTCCCGCCTATTTTTAGTAACTTAGAATTTAAAATTTTAAATCTGAAATCTAATTCAGATTCTGCATATCCAAACCCCTTGGATATGATTTTTGTCTCAAAATTCTAAAGTTTAAAATTTCCCGCCTATTTTCGGTAACGCAGTATTTCAAATTTTAAATCACGTCAAATTCGGATTGTGCGTTTTCAAAACCCCCTTGGATATTTGTGTTTCAAAATTCTAAAATTTAAAATTTCCCGCCTATATTCGGTAACGTAGTATTTCAAATATTAAAACTGACGTCCAATTCAGATTCGCTTTCAAAATTCCGTAGGATAGGGTTTTTCTCATAGTTACAGACAAACATTAATGACACTCACCACCCATGACGCAGTCGGCTTGTGTTTATATGCATGATATTGCAAAACGACTATGAACTTTTCATCCAAAAAATAAGCAACTTAAAAGAGTTATTAGGTTAAATTTATTTTTAAATAATGTAAATTGTTATTGTTTTTCACTTTGTGCATTTGAATTGCAATATTTATCATCAAAACACCGTTAAATAATAATTAGCACCATTTACTATCGTAGTTGTGTTTTTATAGTATTCATTCAAACTAAGCGCGCTGAAAGAAAGGGGCACCCATCCAGGTTAGCTTAACTTCGCATTAACCAATAGAAATCGTCTCCAAGAATATCCAGCCAGCGGAGCATCTGGCTTTTTTGGTTATGTATCGATCATATCGTTTTCAGTTGTAAATCACTTTTTCTGGCACAATAACAACTGGAAAAAGAGTAAATGCACTTTAAATCGACTGGAATAAAATAATATGCACACTTTATAGCGAGGATGATTATACCATTGAGAAAAAAACGATTAAAAAGCGCTTTAATTTAATATCGTCCGTTTTTCATTGTTCATTCATTAGAAAACACAATACAATCTTGTGAGCTTTTCAATTCATTCTTTTTGTGTATATAATTGTTTTTTCAATTACATTTTTACTCAATTCATTTCACTTAATTTTATAGTCAATTTTCCAATTCATTTTGAAGCACTATGCACATCGACACAAATAAATATAGTACAAATTCTAATTGTTGGCTACTGTATTTGCCCTGTTTTGTTTACCATCACTGCCCTTCCCCTATCTCAATTTGGTAATGAAACAGGAATTTTACATACATTACCAGATTTCGCAAGGTGGCATGTAAAAGAAGAAAGCACAGTGGAAATATTAAGAAAACGTCTCGGGATGCTCAAGAGAATAAAACACTTACACATTTTCAACTTTTTCCATCAAAATCACAAAAGATTCCATTCTGCAAAAACTTTAACTTTGCCCTATCAACTTCGTATAATGAATGGCCGTAAGAAAATTATGTCATGTGACTTCATATTTATTTATGTCCGAATTCCTATACGTTTAAATGTATATATTTTTTCTTTAGTTTTAAAAGAATCATTCATAAAATCAACACCATCAACCTTACAAGCACATTTTGAGAAGCCATCAGTTTGGGTTGGCTCGGCAGACTTGGGATTTTCTGTGTTGACATTTATATTTCTTGAAGAATTCAACTTACTTACCCCCTCGAATATGTCAACTGGACTTACTATAGATACCCATTTTGGAGGATCACTAAATGAGTGGCATTGTGCTGAGATTGGCATATTTGCTTTGATTCAAGATATCTATCATTTGTCAGTAGATTGGCTAGAATTGGCAAAGCAAAAAGCTAGAAACTATTTTGATTTAATGGAAACCTTAGTTTTACTAGCTATTCAACAAGTAATAAATTTTTAACCTGATGTTATGGTTTAAAATCTGCAAATGTTTTTAAAAAATTAAAAAACTAAATATTTTCAAATTGCAGCACAATCGAATAGCTTTGCAAATTCAGGGACCCTTATCCAAAGCCGCAAGCAACATTTTCATTTCGCCCATAACCAAATACCAACCCAACTCACAGAGAATCTCAGCTCGAAGTCATTATTTCCAGAAATATAAAAGTTCAGGACCATCCGAAACAAATAGATATACCCAATCGATAGACCTTTGCATGGGAAACAATTTACCTGGCACTTTTACAAAAAACCGTTTAAGATGCTATTTTGAAAGAAAACGACATCCATATTTTTACATTAGTCCAGTTAAAACGGAGAAGCTATCTGATATACCTTTAATTTTACAATTTTACGATGTGTTGAGTACTAAGCAAATTGAAAATTTGAAGACAAGATTTCACCCACTTGTGAAACCAGAGCAGAGTCAGACTTACTTCGTGGGGCATTTGGAGACATACGATGTGGAAATCATGTAAGAACAGGAATGTATTACGATGAAGGACCAAAGGAATTTTTCCAATTGTCTGAAAGATTGTCAGGATTGAATATAATGAAGTTGTGGAATCAAAATTTATATGCAGAGTATAGTTATGGGAGGCTATACCATTTTCATTTTGATCACGTGAGTTTGCATGAAACATTATTTTAAAGTAAGGCAATAAAATAGATTGAAATAGATGGAACGAAATAACTTTTCATTTTATTTTAGTCCTTAAATAATCCTACGTATGGAATGTATGATGAGGTTCAAAAAATTGGAAACCGATGTTCTACATTGCTTTATTATGTAAACTAATTCGTATTTAATTTTTAATGCAATTTGAGGATGGATGGATATCGTTGTAACTTTTGTACATTTATTTTTTTAGCTGGAAGTTCCAGAAATCGGAGGTCATACTCCATTTTTAGATGTTGGTTTATTTGCAAATCCGGTGAAAGGCTCCGCTATATTTTGGTAGTCTTTTTTGAAAATGTTTTTGTCGGTTCAATTTTGTTTACATTAAAGTTAACAAGAACGTTTGTGTTGTTTTAGGTATAGTATGTATCGAAACGGATCACTTCGATTTGACGTGACTCATGGTTCATGTCCAGTTTTACACGGAGAAAAAATAAGTACAGTACATATTTATATTTAAAAAAAGTGTTTACTCATATTTCCATGTATTGTGAAAGGTTATATTTTATTTTCAGTTGTGAATCACTTTTTCCGCTACAATAGTAATTGGGATTGTATGAAATGTACGTTAAATTCAATGGAATAAAAATTGAACACGTAACTGTTGAATTTTTTCTGGTAAAAGTGGAGTTATCGATATTGTTGTGGCATTGTTACAAGGTATTCAGGTTTCTTTGTTCTTGAAAAATATGGTCCTTCATGCGTTTTTTCTTTTTTGAAGTGTCATTTTAGATATTGCGTGATCTTTTTATTATATTGACTATTTATCTTTAAAACCTTTGTTCGGTGTTTCGTTTTGTTGCACAATGAAAAAATCTTACTTAAATGGATTATCGGCAAGTTCAAATTGTCATTAATGTTGGTTAGTTGGAATTGAAACTACTTATTCAATGATTAACAATAACTATATAAAATAAGTGCAGTTTTTTTCAGTTTCTTGAGTATTCTGAAGTATAAATTGTATATTAATTTATCAACAATGCATAAATATACTGTTGAATTTGACGAACTTGGCTTATACAACAGTGTATAATGACAGGTATTCATATATTGTTTTGAAATGTCAATGTCACATTGAATTTTAAGTTTAAATCAATTATAGAAGAAATTTATAAATTTTTTACTATAATTTATCTTGCCGAATGTAAACCCTTACTTACGTTTACCAATAATGTTTAATAGATTATTACGCATTACAATAGGCAAGCATTCAAATGTATGGGATTGGGATTGTATACATACTTTGTATTATATCAACTAAATGACCATGACCAGTAATACCCCCAATACAAAAGATTTCGTTTCGTCATGGGTCTTATACAATAACGACTAAACACTATATTTAGCACATTAGTTGAGTCTTATCATTTAAATCACCACTTATTATTGGTTCGCCCACCTACTCAAAAGTTAAGGCTGAGAACCTATGATAAGGTTACTGATAGTCATAGTTAAATAATTTTTCACTTGCTCAAGGCTTCAGCGTAATCAATATATTGTGAACTCATACAGCTTGTTAATATAATGTGATTTCATTTTAAATTGAAATAAACATGGAAATCTTTCTCTCGTATGTTACGAGTTACATTGCCTTTAAAATTATAATACTTCCATTTACATCTGCGTCTAGCATAGTTTTCCGTAGTCAGCCCATATTACCATCCAGAAATAGTGGTGCGCCCATCAACAAAGAAATCAACACTTGGATTAAGGAATACGTTAGACTGGTACGAGAGGAATTCGAAAGCTGGAATAATTCTCCAAACAAAGTGTCAATAGATTTAGAAAATTTATTGCATCCCTTTTTGGATCAACCATCGTTTATATTTATTGATAACTATTTCAATGTGGAAATTGTTGGCACTAATACGATTCCCATTGTTTTAAGACAGCTTGTACCACATATTATCAATATTACTAGAAAGGATTATGATGGGGTGACGAAAGACTTTATGACTTTAAATTGGTCAATTTTTAGTAAGGAAGTATCAGAAGTAAACTTAGATGTAATGACGTGTACTCACTTGAAATATTTAATAAAATCAAATGGGTACGGGGATGATTTGTGTCTGGACATAAATTATAGTTCGTATTTAACTCAAACTAAACCTTGGAATTACGCCGCACATATTTCTCTATTCAGACCAAAATATCTCTTTGTTGATACACCATTCGATACAAAATTTAAAATTAATCTGCCCTTCAAACCAATTTTGGAAAGTTTAAGTACGCCTTCTCTACATATTACAGTTTTAAAAGATGAAAACATTGTACAAAGGGAAAAATTGGGAAACGATTTGCAGTGGCAACTACTCCAAACTACAGTTCCATTTGACTTTATTATTTTGTCAGTTAGATTTATTATACAAAACTTTGCTACAAATGTTGAATTAACAAACATCAGTCAAGTTTGCCACTCATGCAAAACTCATAAAGTAACTCCCTTATGTTGGAGGGATTACAAAAACTACTGGAAATACAAAAACGCAGTAATTTCAAATTCCAATGAAATGCACATATGGGCACTACAACCCTATCTTAATATAAAAGGACGATCCATCGGTAGTTTCATACGACAAATGGAGTACTGCAGTGATCAAATTTCAAATTTTGAACACAAATGGTTGAAAATTAATTTTGAAAGCGTAGCTGACCGGTTGAGTCATGCACAAGCTCATGTTTGGAAATCGATTATGAAAAACTATACATATTCCGCTGCATCAGAGAGTTGTGTAAACGGTAAACTTATGAAATCAGAGTACAGCAGTACGTTTTCAAACATTTACTTAGCTAGTACTCTTTACGTGGGACGTCATCCGCAAAAATTTACATGGCCAGTAGAGGACATCGTTAATAGTTTACGATTTATTGCATGTGGAGACCAGGGAACTAGTTTCCTAAAATTTGCAGCATTCGTAGACGTTTTTGATGGATCTGTTTGGGTATTCATAATTGTTACTTTGGTTGTTGGTCCAGTCGTTTTATCATATTTTAGCAGAGGACTGTATAACACTAATTTTGATGATATATCGCAACACTTTTTTACTATTTTCAGTTTTTACTTAGAAAAAGATTACTTTCTTTTAGAAAAACAGTTAACGTTAAAGCTTAGGTTTATATTTGTTGGCTATTTACTGGGAGCGCAGGTTCTAAGTAGCGCCTATAAAAATGACAACGTCAACCGAATGATTCAACCAAGATTGCCGTTAAGTTACGAAACATACGAAGAACTTTTAATGAATAACTTTTCTGTGTACTCTCGAAGTTCCGATGTTTATTTTCCTAGTTTTTTCCGTTTAAAAGGTATTACGAATACCAGTAAACTAAATATACAATCCAATCGGTTCACAATGAAAGAATTGGTTACCGGAATATATATAACGTCTGAAGTATCATCTTTTACGTTGTCCGATTATTTACTTTTATTGCCAAATGGCATGAAACCGTTGGATGAGTTAGTTTATAAAAGTGTTTTGATGCATCAATCATTATCCATTATATTAGAAAATGTCACTAGGGAATTTATAAATTTTTATAATTCTACTGGAAAACTATGGACGCCTAAGGAAAAGGACGTTTTTATTAGGGAGCAAAACACACACTTTTGGGAAATGGAAGACGAATGGATTAGGAAAGACTTTAGAAAATGCAATAAAATTGCATTTCTGTTGCCAAATTTTATGTGCCAACGGATAAAACAAGAAAAAAGAATCAAAGTTGGTAGTCTTCATTTGGGAAAGGAAACTTATTTTAAGGGTTACAACGCTTTTGAACTTGCAGGAAGGGTTCCTTTGTTTGTTAAAAGGAGGATAGAATTTATAAAGAATTCTGGTATTATGGAATGGTGGACAAAATTAATTGGGCAAATGAGATTCAATAGCCGCCCTGAGCAAGATAGGGACATGGCTAAAGATGTTAATAATAAAGGAACAACTATGGAGGGAAACATTTCAGCAGTGTTTGTGATTCTAGCTGGTGGATACATTGTTGGTTTGTCGATATTTGCAATAGAAGCAATTTATAAGCGTTTTTTGAGTAAAATGAACGATAAGCAAGCACTTGACAGTATATGGGCTTGGACAATTTGAATTTAGTGATATTTTAATGTATTTAACACCAAACCAAATTATGAAAATGGTAGAATTATAGTACAAATAATTAAGACTTTAAGTTAACATTCTTGTGTGGCAAATATATTTCAGTTATGAGCTTATTAGCTTCAGAGCTTAAAGTAATTTACGATTATGATTATTCCATGAAAGTTACGGAAAAAACTAATTGTTTAAAGAAAATGTGATACATGAATAAAAAATGTAATGTTTTAAACAATAACTGAATATGCGATTCAAAATATACTATAAAATATCGTAGATAAACACATATCAAACTGATGTATGATGACCCAAATTATCAAAAGGTGCTGACCAGAAGATTTTGGCACTGGTGACATTTGATTCCACCTGTATCTCCCGTTTCAATTTTCAATATCTGATAACATTTCGGTCCCAAAATATTCCTGTGAAAATTAAAAGTGTGAATTAAATATACTAAATGATATTTTTGCTGATTTTTTAAAGTTTTGCCCTCGAATAAAAGCTGCAGTTGATGCCTGTTGGCATTGCATATTTCTTTGCAATTTGGTGCAGATGGAACATATTGTCTGCATTACAAATTGTAACCAGATCATTGTAATGATAGAAAAAAGTATCAATGTGGATATTTTCTGTTTCGCGGTAAATTGAGACGTTTTGGGTGAATTACGTAATGTCTGGGGTCATTTACGTAATGTCTAGGATCAATTACGTAATGTCTGGGATCAATTATGTAATATATATGGTCATTTGGAGTCATGTCTGGAATTGACCCTTGACCTTTGACCTAGGGGGCTGAAAATCAATAGCGTTCTTGCCCTTGACCTAACTGACCTTCATGCCAAATATGGGGTCAATAGGTCAAAGCGTTC
>JAQFXM010004320.1:0-17463 GCA_034693345.1 Entomobrya multifasciata | reverse complement strand
ATAAATAATCCAACTAGACGTTCCTAAATAATCCAACCAGGCGTTCCTAAATAATCCAACTAGACGTTCGTAAATGATTCAACAAGAAGTGTCAAAATAATCCAACTTGATGTTTCTTCAAAATATAACTCGAAGTTTCAAAATAATCCAACTTGATGTTTATTAGTAATCTAACTGGACGTTTCAAAATAATCTAACTTGATGTTTCATAATAATCTAACTTGATGTTTCTTAATAATCTAACTTGATCTTTCTTAATAATGTAAATAGAAGTTCCTAAATAATCCAACCAGTTGTTCCTAAATAACCCAACCAGAAGTTCCTCAATAATCCATTTAGACGTTCCTAACAAATCCAACTAGACGTTCCTAAATAATCCAACTAGACGTTCGTAAATAATCCAACTAGACGTTCCTAAATAATCCATTCAGACGTTCCCAAGTAATCCAAGTAGACGTTCCTATATAATCCAATTAGACGTTCCCAAATAATATAACTACACGTTGCTAAATAATCCAACAAGTCGTTTCAAAATAATTAAACTAGTCGTTTCAAAATAATTCAACTAGTCGTTTCAAAATAATCCAACTTGACGTTCCTAATTAATCCAACTAGGCGTTCCCAAGTAATCCAACTAGACATTCCCTAGTAATCCCACTATAAATTCCTAAGTAACCCATTTAGACGTTTCTTAAGAATCCAACTAGACGTTTCCAAATAATGCAACTAGACGTTTCCAAATAATCCAACTAGACGTTCCTAATTAATCCAACTTGACGTTAATAAATTATCCAAGTGGACGTTTCCAAATAATCTAACTAGACGTTTCAAAATAATCTATTTTGATGTTTCTTAATAACCTAACTAGAAGTTCCTAAATAATCCAACTAGACGTTCCTTAATAATCCAAGTAGACATTTGTAAATGATTCCACAAGTTTCAAAATAAACCAACTTGATGTTTCTTAATAATCAAGCATAAACTAAGAAAGAATTCATTTGGATTTCAAAATTCTGAAGTTTCTCTTGCCCACCTATATCGGTAATTCAGTCTTGGTAATATTTAATTTGGCGTCAAGTTCAGACTATACGTGTCTGGAATCCCCTTGGACATGATTTTTGAATCAAAACTCTAAAATTTTCATCTTATTTTCAGGAAATCGGTATTTCAAATTTTTAACCTAAGGCCGGTTTTGAATTCGGATCCTTCATGTAGGAAACCCACTTGGGCAGAGTTTTAGTATTTTGGCCATGATTGATGGGAAAATGAAATGCTTCTAAATAAAAAAACAGATTAGATAAGACAAACAAATATATACCATCCAGAATATTCACTTTAATAAAATTGTTACTTGACTTCTCGTCAGCCGATTGGAACGAAGGATTATACACTCAGCTAGATCAAACCTCGAATATATTATAATTGCATCTAAAAATGGTACTCGTCCATTACACATAAATTTACCTTATCGATTTCCATTAAGCAAATCTTTCGATAAATCTGAAAAATTGCGGTATCGTAAAAAGTCGTTTTGGGATATCATGATGCGAATTCTGAATGAATCCTCGATCTTTAAAATGAATATTATCAAAAGGATTTCTATCATAAATGTAAAAAATAAAATGAACATACAAACAATTTTTGCAAAATGATGGGGATTATTTAAAATACATGTATATGTTATATTGTGTCGGGATTGATAGAATATTGCATTCAAATTTTTACATAAATGTAGTAGAATCACTATTTGATGAATAGTTGTTGTATTCTATTAGACAGCTGGCAGTATCAATTAGAGCCAAATTTATTTGTTCGCAGCACCAAAAATAAACAAGCGGTAAGGTTATAGCACAGTATAATCAACACATCTATTGGTCCCTAGTTTTTGTTTTGCATTAACTTTCACGGTTAATCTTAAACCGACAAAGGTTGTAACTAAATTTTACAAAACGACTTGTATAAGAACATTTTCATAACAAGTTATTACGTAAATATTCATTCCAGACATTCTTACATGATATTTTATTGTCGAATTGAAATATCTTAACCATTACAATTTTATGTTGGCGTTGCTACTGTGGTGGAGTATTGCAACGCATTTTACACACTAGTTTCACATTTGTGCTTGCTTGCTTATTGATCTGTTTCTCAGCATTCCGTTTGCAATGTCGTCGCATCTAAATTGTTAAATGAAGTGCAGTATAGCCTAGACATACATAAAACTGTAATCAATAATTTCTCATAGCGAAAATGTTGTTCTTCCAAACACAGACTCAGTCCTGGTTGAGCTTCATCCAAAGATGGAACATTTCGCAAATAGAGGGAGAGCTACATGTGTATGTAAACTCTGTATAAAACGTCAAAAGGGACACTAGAAGTGTTACCTGTAATCGAAAAATACTAGGTGAAATTTTACTAGTCGATATGAAGACAGTCGTTTTACTAGTCGAAATGAAGGCAGTCGTTTTACTAGTCGAAGTACATTAGTCGAACATAAAAATTATTTAGATTACAATCAATACAAGTTTTGCAACTGCTGGTGGCTTAGCTGTTCTTGCTCCGTTCTTTGTTATGAATGCAGTGTTATCATTAACAAAGTTTATGTGCTGTGCTATATACTGTGTGTGCTTAAAAAAATAAACTTAGGTGTCCCTAAAACACATAGGCATCACGCTTGCTCGTATCATGTGCATGCGTATAGTAGTAGAGCAGAGGATTTCGAATAGGGACAGGCCGGAAAAAGTTACAGGGAAAACAGGAGTAATACTAATAATCAGGGAGCTTGGCTACACAATTCCGGTCATGCATATCGTTAACACCTGGTTCCTCTTAATGTTGAAACCCTAAAAACAAAACGTTGACGAAGGAAACGCATTTCATTCTGATTGGCAACCTGGAAGCGATTTTTGTTTTTATTTGTGTTTCAATGATTTATTATTATATTTGTTCCTGGTCCAGGTATGGTCTTAGTTGATACTTTCTTAGGATAACTATAAACATTTAAATCTCCTTCGAGCACTTCAGGTCTATAACTAACGCCTATACGGAAGCCTCGCCCACGCATGCCATATTAAAAGACATTTCTGGATTCAATGAAAAACCACAACTTTTCAGAACACAATCCACATATTTTAATTAAATTATAATTCCTTTTGCGTTTCTGGAAATTTGATGTATCTCGAACATTCAATAAAACTTCTTCTGAATCCATGGATAAAACTGTTTGTTCAAGATGCCGAATGCTACAAAGAGTAATGAAACTGCAAGAATCTTTTTTGGAAGAACTTTAGGCGTGTATGTATGTTTGCAGGTTACTGGAAACTTCAATCGAAATACAACTTCAACTGGTGAACCAAATTCATCAGATGTTATTTGGACAAAATATGTTTTGACAAGTACAATTGGTCTATCATTTATCGGCTGGATGAAACACTCGAAGTATGCTTTCTGACATTTTATCGTTTCCCACTATGTATGTTGCGATGTGACATTAAAACTCAAAATGATGGGGCAACGTTAAACAAAACCCAAAAAAATATCTCAGAACAACAACAGACAAGCAAAAAAAATTAAAATATCTGAAAAAGCATTTAGCATTACATCATAAATTTTTTATGCCTTAACCATTCAAAACTTTATTCCACAAATAAGAGCCTTTCAAAGTTTTATCGAGTAAAAATAAATTTCCATCAAACATTTGGTGGCACAAAGCACTTAAGTTCTAAATGGCAACAGCATCGATGTTTACGCTAATTTCATATTAACAAATAAATTGCATGGCCTCTTAAGTCGGGAAACCTATTTTTATGAAAATTTATATTCCAAAAAAAAGAATTTCCAACACCAGAACTGCTGTAATGCATTAAAAGAGGAAATTTGCCCCGGAAAAATATACCTTACGATGTCTAATTCTGGTAATCCAAATTCTGCCGAAGACATTTAAGCAAACTCAAGGACCATAAAAAGATACCTAAAGCAGTCTAGCTTTCCCTTACGTTAATAGGAAACAACAAAGGAGTTTATTTTTTTAATTTTCTTTTTTGTGGAATTAAACAGGTTCTTGTTTGTCATAATGTACGGGTATTTTACCTGTTTTTTGCAAGTTTTTGCTAAATACTGGTACAATCACAATCATAAGCACATGCAAAATTATGTCAGGCTCGAAGATTTAATATTCTCGAGTAATTATTAGTCGCATTAAATTTTTGGAAAGTGGGAGAGTTTAAAACGGGAGGCAATAATAGAGTCGACTTCTTCTTAGTATATTTATGTCTTAGTTGAATATATGGAGACGATTTTTTTAGTTGACTGTATTTTTGTTGTCGAACTTTACATAAACGACTGCTTTATAGCTGAATTTTTTTAGCCGAAATTTTGTTGGTCGACCATGCATTTTGTTGAACATTTTTAGTCGACCACAAACAAATATGCAAGTTACAAATATTCTTGTTGTATAATTACGAATAAACACTCTATGTATACCAGTCACTATAAATTTCAAAGTTCCGTGAATAGTTGATTCCCATAAATATTTAATTCCTTAAGTTTACCGTTTACCATTGAATTTTTCGCATTGATATACATGTTAAGTTGTCACATATAAAATGCTGTTGCGATGCTATGCTAGGTAAAAATCTTTCCATTCAGTTCAATTTTCGAAGCAAAAGCGAGCACACTCAGAGATACACGACGAAAAGGAGACAGCGGCTGATAATTTACATGGCTCTTATGTATTACTGCCCATATCTCAAACATCAACAATAAGCTCCACATCAAATAATGACGATGTAGCTTACAGTTTCGAAACAGCTAATCTAAAGCGGATTGAATTATTCGTAACAATTATAACAACATGCGTTGAAACCAGAAGCAAACGTTTACGAAAGGTTAATATTTAATGTGGTTTAATTCAAATGCTTACATGTTCATGTTAATTAAGAATAGTTAACATTATTTTATAGTTTTATTTTGAAATTGGTAATACCAATGACGAAGAAACAGTAAATTAAAATTCAACAAATTCCGACTAAATTCGATAACTTTGTTTCTTCTAAAAACAATGTCGGCTTAATTCATTTCTTCTAAAATAATTCTACTAAGACAATTTCGTCACTATAATTTCGACAATTATTTTTAGGTCAACTTATAAAATTCTACAAGTAAAAATCGTCTAATGACCCTATGCACTAACAACAAGTCGACTCTATTATACTGACCAGTTTAAAACATGTTTTGGGGAGGCTATAGAAATGATTTCTGCATAATATGGCAAAATCCCTTCTTGGAGTGTCTTGGAGTGATATCTTTAGGCAAACTTCAAGACGTTTTTGTGAAATTAAATATCTAATTTTGTCTTTTACTTTGAACGAGTTGGATTCATGCTATAGAGAAAGTCACAAGCATGCAAGTAAAGCAATCTGGTCGCAGTTTTTTCTCACACACCAGAACAACTGAAATAGACTTCAAAATTCCACTTTGGCAAAATATAGAAAATGAGGATTACCCTAACGAAGAGATGGCGAATGACATGCTTCATATCAAGTAATGAATTAGAAACGTGTTCTAGACATTCTGATTCAACATATCCCTTCTAATTTATAACATGGGCTTGGATCGTTGTCCTGGTTTCCTTTAAATATGATACTACTGCAAAAGTAAACTGCTTTATATTTGTAAATGTTGGTTGTAAGTTTGATACGGTACTTGGAAGACAAAATTCCCTATTTGAGCTTGGAAATTTCCAAGTTTTAGTTATTCATTTCAAGATGAGACGGAAAACTGGTATACGTCTGCATTTTTCAGGGCTGTCAGTTAGATAATTAGCCCAAACTAAATAGCTTTGCACAGCTTGTCAGGTAGTATCTTTTGGTTGAATTCTGAGTGTCTGTCGAGTTGGTTAAACATTTAAGTAGGCGACCCCAAAGCATTTTCTTCAATTAGAAGTCATACTTTGAAGGATGTATTACCTTAAATATATATTCACATTAATGTTTGAATTCGTTAAACTTCTGGTCCGTAAGCTACTCATGTTTTCACTGCGTCATACTTCTATGTTACATTGACATACTTTTGCCAGAATTCTATATCAAAATTTCTAATACAATTTGTATGTATACTTTGCATATAATGTCGAAAAAGATATCCCAACATACAATAAAGTACATTGTATGTTTTCTTTTGTATTTAAATCTTGACTGATATATTCTGATGCTCGACGTTGATATGCATTATTCTAAAGTTTGATATATATCTAACAGGCAAAATTCTTTGTGCTGGCTTCGTTGTACAAAATACGGCAGGAGTTTTTATTTAGCTTTCTTATTCGCTTTTGTCCGTTGCGGTGAAAAGACAAAGTATCCTTAACCATCTGACAACCACTGTATAAATAGAAGAAATAAGCTTCATAAAACAAGTTGAAACAATATTTGTGAGAACTTTTTAGTTGCAAATATTTGACTTGAGAAATAATAATGTATAACGTATATTTAAGTGTCGTAAAATTGATTTTGTGGGCAAGACTTTGACATTTATTACGACTCTGAATTAGTTTTTGTGCAAAAATTAATTTTTGTTACCAAATGTGTAGCAACAAAGCAATAAGCCCGCTGCCAATGCTTAACAGGTTGACTAACCGCTTATTCCAAGAAAGTCCATTGTTTAAATTTCAAAAGTATTAATATGTATACAGGTAGGTAAAATGTAACATTTACGCCGGTGAAATCAGTTAATTCCTTACAGTTAGCTAATTTACAAAAACAAAATTTGTTCACAAGAACATTTTAGTACGCTGTTGTAAGCCGGTTAACTATAAGTCACAAATTGTGCTTATGTTACAGGTACATCATCTATATCGTATTTGTTGAATAGATTATGGCAATTTTTAAAACAATTAAAATATTTCGCTACTTGGATTGGTTTGCCCTGATTTTTCAATTTGCTATCATTTCGTCAATGAGCATGCTTTCTTTTTAAACTCATTTAAAAAACGGGATGGCTAATGATACTGACCGGGTGTCCTCTTTCTTACCATTATACAATATGTTTTTCGCTGCAATCGGGGTTTATGCTAGTGTTCGACAAATTCTTGCCACAAGAAAACTGGTCTTCTCTCTTGACGAGGTAAGCAGAAAATGTGACCAAAGAAATATAATTTTTGCACAGACAATTTAAAGTTAAATATGTAAATCTATAGGACTTATTTTCTGTTTTTCGGGTGTGTCATTAACCTACGAAAGATTTGTTTGCTTTATTTAGGATACGAACATTCAAACATTACATGAAGTTCAAACAAACTGGGCCTACTGGAATCTAGCAACTTCGGTTGTGACACTAATTTGGTACCTGTTGTTTGGCATTCCCATGATTCTTGAATCTGAGTTGGCGTTGATTTACATAGGAATCTTGTCGCTGGTTATTTTGAGTGCTCGACTACTATTGAATTTGGGATTCTTGCAAAAGTTTAAAGAAAACGAAGAAACTTTTCAGGGACAGATTGCATCGACCTCTGAAGCCATAGCCGAATTTTAATGCGCTGAAAGAATAAAGTTTTCAATCACACAGCAGAATATAGTTTCAAAACCTACACTGTTTCGAAATTCCACACTAATGCCAAGGTATGATTTCAAGATGTCGTTGTGTTTCTTAAAGCTTGATACGATGTTTTAAAAGATAATGTGACATGAACCCGGGAACATACGATGAGGTTTTGCTGTCTGGCTATATGTTTTTCATTTCCATTTTTGTTTGAATTTATACGACGGCTTCTTGCAACAGTCCAGATAGTACGCTGCCGCTTTTGACGCAAAATAAGCGGGAAACCAAGTGATGCAACACTCCACCATTGTTAATTGCTTCAATTTAATTTTATGTAATCAGTGTCTTCTGTTTCGGACTGGAGGCGGTGTGATTTTGGTTTTGCATGTAAGGTCACAAGTCTAAGCTTATACTCACCAGGCTAGCTTCTTTTATAAACAATAAATTTCGACTTATCCTGAATTACACAAAAAAATTAATAACCAGTTGTGATTGTAAATATGATTAATATATATTGCTTAATAAAGTTTACCGGTTTGTTAATTCCTAAGAAACAGGAAGTTTGTTTGATGTATATTGTCATTGCGCTTATCCAGTAATACTTCTCGAGTCTTATGAGACATGATTAAAAGGCGCATACAGATTTTGGAAGTTTGTTGAATTCGGTAACATTTTCATCCACGACTCAGTACATAATGCGACAATGATTCCATTGCATGATAAACTGAACGCAGTGTGCTAAGATTAAAATATTCAGAATTGGTTTTTCATCAAGTTACAGGAATCTAAAAATTATATTAGTTTGTAGTTTTTGTCACAATTTCAGCAAGTTTAAACAAATATATATTTAAAAAGTAGATTTTGCAACATTCTGAAGAAGATCTATTAAAGTATGAACTTGGTTTGAAGAGACAAAGTTGCATTCCGATGTGCAGCACTCCATGCCTACACTTCATGCAAAATCATGAAGATGTAATGAATACATTAAAAATCACCGTAAGATCGTTGTTTTTGTATTATTCGACAAATAAATCCAATTTTTCAATCCTTGCAAAAACATCCATTTTAATACAATGTTTTGATTTCCTATACGGCACAAATTACTGAAAAGAAAATTATCAGGGCTAAATAATACGATTCATTATAACAGATCAATTATTCATGACAAGGATTTAAAAATATTTAATTTAGTTAATTCAATTATGCAATATTAGTTGAAACTGCGTTCAAATATATACCTAAGTTAGTAGTATTCTAAATGAATGCATGATTATGACGTAAACATAGGTTAATGGAATGTTGTAGCCTACGACGGATGTGTCCGTGTTGTTGGAAAGCAGCTATTATGTATTTCTGCTGTAACATGTATAACACGTATTAAAATAAAAACTAGTCAATCAGTTACCATAATCACATATGAGGGCATATGGTATTTTCCGAAACTAAAGCATATGTTATGGACAACCTTGACATGATCGATTCGCTTTCTGATGCGATTAGTACGATCGTTTGTCGTTATTCCACACGGGAGTTTTGCTATCATATTTTTAATTAGTAATTCGTAGTTAACACTTTTCACAGCTCAGGATGTTTTAGTACGCTGTTCCAGATACTGGTAGAAGACGAAAGGAAAATGAAAAATATGATCCAATTTTAATTCGATTGGAGCCTACAACCAGAGGCCAAGGTTCGGGGGAACCAGAGGGAAGTATCTTTCTGAGCCGGGTCCCGTAGGGGCCCATGACATTGCTGGCTAAAATTAAAGTTCCTACGTATTAGATGACTGAAAAATGTGTCATAAAATATGACGTTCAATTTTCCTACAGTTAATGTTGATTTTACCAATGTTCAAGTTCACGTTTCCAAGAGGTCACGTTTACGTTTCCATGTGGTCACGTTAACGTTTTCAAATGGTCAAGTTTAAGTTTCCAAATGGTCACGTTTACGTTTCCAAATGGTCACGTTTACGTTTTCAAATGGTCAAGTTTACGCTTCCAAATAGTCACGTTTACGTTTCCAAGTGGTCACGTTTACGTTTTCAAATGGTCAAGCTTACGTTTCCAATTGGTCACGTTTACGTTTCCAAATGGTCACGTTTACGTTTCCAAGTGGTCACGTTTACGTGTCTGAATAAATATTTTGTATTTTTGAGGCAATACTAGTAATTCTAAAACTAATACTAATTCAGAGTGGGGCATTAATTGATAGGCTCCAATTGCATGTAAATATATAAGACCCTCTGAAGTCCATAACTAACGACAACTCATGCAACAGGAGGTATCGTTTTAATTTTGCCAGTAAAATATATTGGAAACCTGCTAATTTTGAATATTGAATTTTGCTATACACAAATAACACATAGGAAGTATTACGTGTATTGGTGTAGTTCATAATTATTTTAAAATTATTAAAATTATTTTTAAGTAAAGTTGACATCAATCAGTCTGTGTGGATTTTCTTACGTGGCGATTTCGTAACATGTAGATTCTTACTGTGTTGGTTATTGTCTTTGTAGATTTAGGTACAGGTAGCTTTTTGTTCATGTTGATTGTTGTGTGTGGAGATTAATGTCCATGTAGATTGTGGCGCATGTAGCTTTTTTATGCGATGTAGCTTTGTGCTTTTCCAGCTTATGCCCTAGAAGCCTATATGACTACGTTTTCACATAATTTTTGCCATAGGTAACGAACTCGAGTTTCGTTGATAGCGTCTCCTTTATATGATAACAGTAAAAATTATTTTTAACATAAGCTGTATTGTCTAGAAGTGATTTTCGTAACTCGTGTTTCGAATTTTCAAATCGTTAAATTGGCAAAAAGATACAAAACTAGTTTATAGCTATGACCAGAACTAGCTATTTTTAGCTACCAGCAGCTTATGCATGCTAGTGTTTCCGGATACACATATTTGCATGTGGTTCATCAAAAGAAACTAAAGCTGGAAACATGGGAATGGAAACTCCATCTATCTTGGTGCTTGTTTCTTGGTTCAACATTGCTCGTGTTCTATTATTATGATTCCTTTGGAAATAGTGGATACTGGTGAGACAGAATTTAAAAACTAGTCACAACTTTTTGACAGGTTTATTTTTATCTGTTCTTTCTACTTGAAAATTCAAGGATGATGGCTGAATCCACAACCCGTTCCGGTAACGTACTTTGTGCTGTGATCTCTTCAACAAGTTCATTCAATGCTGTTACTACAACCTTTTGTTATTACAATATCAAGCGTACTGTGGACAAAATTCAAGCTAAATTAAAGACTATTAATGACAGTGAACAGTACTCCATCACTCATAGAGCGAGTTACCCTAATCAACAAGATACAACAGCTTCACAATGTCTAGCAACCTATGTGTGGACAGCTGCATGTTTGTATTGCCCACTTTCAATACTGTTATGGCTATATGCATTCTTTATAGCCGGACTACATGTTGTGGAACCACTTTCGTCTTTTTTAATTGTTGTCGTGGCTAACAGCAGTGGTTGGGCGAATGCGTATGGCTATTTTCATAATGAAAAGTTAAAGAAAAATAATAAGGTTGCAAGAAAGCTTGCCAAAGTAACATCAATTGATAAAGCGACTGATAGCAACATAAGCAGTACTACTTCTTGAAATTAAATTTTAAATGTTTTTTTACAGAAAATGCATTTAATTTAAAGTGAAAGGTCAAATTTTTAAATCGAATCTGAAATTTAGTAAATAACCTTTACTTAAATAATGAGCTTTAATGTTGGTGAAATATGAAATAGGTATTTCAGAAATAATTGACTTAAATTCTAAAATTATATTGAAAAATCTGATCAGTGTGGTATTGATATCCCCTGATATGTTTGATGATTAACAAATTAAGTGAGGGCAAAAATTCTGTTAAGGTAGAATTGGTCATCGTATGTATCTAAATTTCAGTACGCATCTGTTACCTCACTAGGGGCCACATTGTGTTAAGTTTGATTATTTTTATTAGGATGAGAGCTTTGAGCTTTGTATGTCGTTAGAGTTATACGTACAGGGTAATAACAAAAAACATTGGTTGATTCATTAATAATGTCGTGTCAAATTACATGCTCGACGTTATTGGTGCGACTGATGATAAACCAAATTTTGAGTAAAGTAGTACGCTCACTTGCGAGATTTATTTTACTTGATATGAAATATAAAAAGTTAGTTAACCGGTTATATGTTTATTTTCTAATTAATTGTGTAATTATCGCATTAAAGTTTGTTCTAACAACTTTGTTAATGTAAACTCAGCACATAATTATGTTACAAATATTTGTTAGTTGATCCACCTATGTAAACCAAGGCTTGAAGTAGGGAGAAATGTAATACAGTAAAATGATGTTTGCATGTGGAATGTCGTACCTAAATCAATTACATTTTCTAAAAATTATGTTATAAAAATGACAAAACTGACCACTGAATCTCAAATTACCGCATGCGATGATATGAACGTCTTATGGTAAGCAAAGAATTAGTAAAATTGTCTTCAACAAAGCCAAATAGCATTTTTACAAATTATAGTACATTTTGCAAATTCTTGTTAATATTTCCAATAGTCTCCTGAAGATGAATATAGATAATATTCGAAAGCTTGAGAAATAAATAAATTTCCAATGTCATCCATGAAGTCCGATTTTATGATTACTAGTGTATTTTGCTTTACATATTGATGAGATAGTTGTAAACCTTACTACCGACTTGACTGGTTAAAATTAATGCGAAAAGTCCCTTGTTCAAGCGACCTTTAACTACGAAGACGAGGGCTACTACAACGACGTCACTTAAGCAATGCAACCAATTACAACAATGATCAATATAGTTGTCAAGGAAAAGCGAATCTAAATGATTTTACATGACATTTATTCCAAATTATTACCTTTGGTCTGAATTTTTGAACCCAAAAGGTTCGCCATGACACAAGGGGACATTATACTTGATCTAATTGGCGAGACCTTATTATTGCCTAAATTCAAATGTAGGTGTAATGTATGACTAATTTTGCACATATGACGACATAGATAGCTAATTAGGGAAAAATAATTTAATTTGACATGTGTATAGTTAGCGTAATTTTTGGGCGATTTTAATTCAAACCCTGTGCGGGTACTGCTCTACTAGTTCCGTAAATAAATTTAAGAAATAACTGACTATGTAGCAAAATGAAATATGACCTGTTCCGTTAGACGTGATCCTAGTGTTTAAGTTTAACAAAAATGTGGAAAAAGCAGGGCAAATATGTACATTCATTAATAAAAATATTCACTTCATTTAAAATATCTATTTTGTTAAGTCCTAGGAAAAAAGTCAAATTTTTTACACTCACATACTTGGTGCCTTAATGTTAAATGCGTGAGTCAGGCTCAATTTGAAAACAATTATTTTGTAGATAATTGCCTATCAAATATTAGCAAAAGTATGAATGGACTTTTTGGTGACCTGCACGTTTTGAACTGCAGCCCACACTATGCCAAATACTGCACCTCAAACTCGTCACGATAATTTTCTGTTCAATGTTGTAGTATAAGCGAACGCCAAAAACATAAAGTCTGTGAGATCGAAATTTAGGATGACTGGGTGGTCATTTTGAAGTACAACAAATGGATTTACGTTTTTTTGTTTGAAAAAGCATTTTTCCTTTGTATGCATTACTTGAAAACCTTTCGTTTTTTGATTTCGAAATCTGAATTCCAGTGATTTTGCTTAATAAAGATTGTACTTTCTTGATTACAGTATTTTTACAAGTTTAGTTTTCAATGCCCAAATTAGTATTTAAGTTAGATTTTAGATAATTTAATTCTTTTAATTCTAAGGTACAAAAAGCATATAAGACGTAGCCTTTCAATTTCTTCACCACCGGAAAAACATCAGATTGAAATCATGTTAAGAAATGCATTAATTTCTACAACCAAAATAATGTTGCAAGGCCAAAGGTCAAGATTGTTCCATATAAATTCCAAATGAAATCATGTACTCATGAATGACTTTTTAAGTCATAACTGGTTTACAACCTAAAAACTGAATGGGTGACGTCAAAATTTACTAAAAATCTACTCAGTTTGGGACTTTTTAGTATGAAAAAGACGACGAAACAATTCGAAATGAACGTTTTCATTCGCTGCGTTCTATAGTTGGTGTATAGTATTTCAGATTTGTTGAATAACTAAAATTGTAGCATAGAGACACATAGCTTTGTAACATATTTGTGGCATAGCTTAAAAATCTGACATGGCTCATGTCGTGCATCATGCAATGCTTCAGTGCAGCTGATCATGACCAATGATCAAAGCAAAGCTTTCATTAATCATAATGAAACACTCAAGACTCGGAGAAACTTTTCTGGTTACAAGAATACCGCTTTTCCGGGTAGTAACAGCTATATAACAAATACTATAATATTTTGGCATCAGTTGAAGTGAATCAAGGAGTTTAAAAAATTGAATGTTATTTAATAGTATTTAAATTGAAATCTACGAAATGACAATTTGCTGAGTTTTATCTATAGTATTGCAATGATTTCATTAACTTTGAAAACTGACTGAGACACTCACTGGAATACCCTAAAACAAGCAATTTGGTTATACATAGTTGGGGTGATACCGAAAGGTATATAAGCCATTACAATGTAACTACTCCCAGTTTTCGAAATTACGACTTGTTTAATGTTAGCCACATTATTGATGAAACGCAAAATCTTATGCTAATGTAAAGATGATTTGGGTCAAATAAGTCGTCTGTATCCTGTAGGTTGTCTGTTTACTGGTAGCTCGCCGATGTCGTACTATTGGTTTTGCTTATTTGTACAGTAAATTCGAGTAATCTAGGCTTAATCGTTCTGTGAAGACCTCATATCAAAATTCGATTAAGACTGATATTTTCTTGGAAATTTAAAGCTCATCAAATTTTTACCTTTGTCAAAGCTTGCATACCAAAAATTGATTTGCATATTTAAATGTCTTTTAATGCTTTGAAATAAAGTGGGATTTTTGTTTTGCCATAACTATAGTTTTAAATTTAGTCATTAGTGCATAGATATATTATAGCAGATAGTTGTTGAGTGTCAAACCCGTGTGTTGCGTGTATAACCATCGCAAGTAAGTAATATCAAGTAAACATGTTTTGCACATTTTAAATCGCTAAAAATAGAGCACAGCATTATAATATAAGGTATAAAAATTTATAAGGTATTTGCAACACTTGTAAATGTAATATGTTAAAGGTCGAACGATGAACGATAAAAATTCGTCCTTTAGGATAGATTTGCTTATTGATTAACCTTGAGAACCATACCTCTCAAACACTAGGCGGTGACTATTTGCTTGTTGTGCTTATAGTTTTACCTGTGTAATTTTTAAATATTGGTTATTTTACATTCCTGTCGTGTTCCTTATGCGGTAAGGTATCACTTCTTGACATTGTATTAAGCAATTTGCTGGTCAAAGATATTTAAGAAGGCGTGTAAAATTCTTTATGCTCGCATATGTAATGAAAAATTTAGTATTTTTAACCTTATGAGAACCATACCGAATTCTCAAATGATACGATATAAGGCCATTTTAATGATTTCCCGATTTAAATTAACTTTACTACATTCTCTAGGCAATTTCACTGCTCACATATAATTCAAAGGCTGCGGTTAAAAGACATTCAGTGACCTCAATTATGAGTTAGATTTGACGCTCTAAAAAATAAACTACAAACTTAAGACGTTTTCCAGAAGGACATTAATACGGAAGTATTTTACACATGCTCTTGAAACAAATTACATAAATATTTTAAAGATTATTTATTTGCATTTTAGTAGAACTCATTTTAATACATAATTTTACTTCTACTTGAGGGAATTCAAAATATTATTATCAACAATTCTTTGAATTAGGTCCTAGTATTATGATTCAAGTGAAACTCTTAGTGTCGTGTTTAGAATTCTAAAAACTTTATAGTTTTTTGACTAACATTTCCAAAATATTATTTATATTTAGTCAACTCAGTTTGAAATACTAGCTTGCTATTTAAATTTAAGTGTAAAATGCACCCGTATTCCAAAGATTTAAATATTTAAATTTATTCACAAGAAATATAGTTTTAATAAGGTGTGCCTAAATATGCTGTTTAGAAATATAAATTTCAAACTTAATTTTTTGTATATTTTTTGTAAAGTTGTACTATCGACTTCAGTAATCACACCACCACATAATATAACACAAGATTGCTCCTTCGGAATACTTACTTCAGTTAACAGTACAACGGAATCAATAGTTAATAAAATATCAAATACTATAGTTAACAGTCCTTCAGTTTATGCCCAGTTCACTTGGTTAGTTTATGATGTAAATTTCCTTAACTTTGCATTTGATCTAGAGGACGAATTAAGAAATACAGAATTCAATCTTACAGTGCATATGAAATATTTCAGACTTAGTCAAAAGTATTTGCAAAACTATTGTAGAATTTTTCTGGTGTTAGTAAATTCTGGAGATGAAGTCCATCAAGCGATCTACCAGTCCGGTTTTGGAACATCCCCCAATGAAATATTCTTTGTTGGAACGAATGATTTGCTGTCAACAAACAATGCGTTGATAAATTCATTTCACGATCTCAGAAATGAATCCAGCAGACAAGTGCTGAGCGCTGCAATAATATTTTTTGAAATTTCAAATTTCAGAAATAGGGCAGGAGTTTATTGTTACTCGTGTCCCACAGATGAATTAATCTTTATAATTGAACAAAGTCAAAACTTAGAAAGACTTAGAAAAATCTTTACTTATGTCAACAGGCATGGGAATAACATTGTAATTCCAATTACCGGGCCATATCAATTTGAAGGCGACAGCGAAGCAAATAACTACGTGAACATTCAGAGTAAATGCTTTCAACAATCAGATAGCATGAGTCAGCGAAATAAATTTTACAGTTCCTTTACGTTTCCATGTACAACACCATTCGGAATTTATGCTTCATATGCAAGACATTTAAACGTAACTTTACGATTAGGTACTTATGGACTATCAGAAAATCAGAAAATCGTAGCTCGTTGGTGGTTAAATCTTGCGTTAGCTGAGTCATGGCTTCTATATATTCCCACTGAATATGTTCAGACCAGAGGAATGTATTCTGTCCAATTCTCAAACAGATATAATGTCCTTGTTTGCGTTAAAAGTTCAGATTTAAGCAGCATAAATTTCATGGTTGTCACTATAATCGAACCTGCTGCTTGGACATGTCTCTTAATAATACTTTTTTTAGTTTCGTTTGTTTATCAAAGTTTGAAAAAAGGATTCGAATTAGCATGGTGTATAATTGGGTTGCAAGTAAATGAAAGGCTACACCAAAGGAAAATCCTGGCTTGTGTGCTAATATGGTTGGTATTCCTATGTATTGGCTGGCAATGTCGTATATCTGCAAACAACATGACAATTCAGGATATTCCAACAATGAAACAACTTTTAAAAATAGGATACAAGGTTTGGATACATCGACAGACTGCTCTTAAATATTATGGATATGCAAAAAGTAAAATAAACAGTGAGTTGACTCATGGAATGGACGTTGATAAATTATTGCACGATGCAAATAAGGATCCCATTACTTGGAACAATAAATCAGAAATGATACGCAAGATGGCAATAGGTAAACAAGTTATACCCGCTTTTTACAGCAGGTTTTTCCAGGGCATATTATGGAACAAAGCTAATTTTGTCAACCATGATTTTGTATGTAAAAAGGTAAGATATAATGAGGAGACACATATTAGATTCGAAATGAGTTCGAGAATGTGGGGTTCGAGCTACGCAATAGATAAATTTATGACATATATTGAAACGGGGATAAATCAGTTTGGTATTCAGCTGTATTTGAGAATTAACACAAACGAATTTCGAAGTCTTACGGTGAGCCGGGTAAGGGGTAACTTGTATGAAAGGGCAGTAA
>JAQFXM010004319.1:0-17464 GCA_034693345.1 Entomobrya multifasciata | reverse complement strand
CTCTGTTTCTTCTCTCTCATTTAACACACTTCTCATTATTCCCACTATAATTATATTTAAGGAAGCACCACTTGAATCTAATAAGTAATAAGTGAGTGCAAATAATTGAATTTAATATTTAAAGTTGTAGCTTATCAATTTAAAAAATAACTTGTTAAAAATTGTAGTTAAGGCTATAACCAAATATGAATTTAAGTTATACTATTCTATTGACCGTACCTTTAGATAAACCAGGTAATTGTTTTTACGCATAAATGGCTCGTTTTCAAACTTAATGTTAAAAATTACAACTAGCTTCCCGAATTATTGTTCTTGTAAAAACCCTTAAACTAAAATAAGTAAAACATTATAATATTAGCAAGGCATCGACAACGCGATCCCTCAATGTATTCAAATATGTCAGTGCAAATGCCCTATCAATATACTGAAACGGTGAATATGGAAACCTCAGAGGTCTAGCGGCTGTTATCTGCTTGTTCTTATATTTTGCTTCTAGTTTATCTTTTTTAAGTGTAGGTCGAATTATATTTAAACGTCCAAATTGTCCGTACATATTAAGTACCTCTTCAGACAATTCCCATATATGAGCCACTTTTGTAAGTGCGCCCAGTATTGCACCTAACAATCCTGCTGCGGCCAATCCCAACCAAATATAAATTAAAAATGGAATACTTGATGAAAATCTTATCATCATCCATACGACAAAAGCACCACCCCAAAACGCTGCAGTTAGCACAATAGTAATAATCTTTTCCATTGGTGAATGCATTAATTGCCAGGCAAGTACTAGCTCATTGTGCATCCTTAAACCGTTTTGGATTCGAATCTTGTGAATGATTTTAAGACAGTTATGATAACTTGCCCATGTCAAACACAGAAAACAAGCTATATTACTCAGACTTCGAATGGCTTCAAATACTCCAGTCAAAAGCAATATTCGAATAGCTGTAGTTGCAAAGTTTACTCCTAAATTGTTCTGAAATATGTAGAAATATGGATCTAGATTGAATTTCAACCATCCAAAATTCAAAACAAATGGCGAAATACACATGACCGCTACTAAAGCAATTAAATTTAGCTCCATTATTTGAACGCGGTAATCCTTTGAAGAATATTCTAAAACATAATGAGATAAATGTGTATTTTTAGTTTGAATTTCAAATTTGTTACGATAAAAAGTTAGTACTCATACCATTATAAATCCTCCTTTTTACAATAAGCAATCGATTTAGCTCATGGAACAAGTTTCCACGAAAAGCGATTATTGTGACACTAAAAACTACAGTGAACACCAGTGCTACAATTACCATAAGAACAAACTTAAAAAATATTTTTGGATTTGAATGCATTCCGAAAAAATAAGTTCGTTGAATGGCGACATAAAAAGAAATTAAACTAAACACTGAATACAAAAAGGTAGCAATAATAAAATATAGACGTGCTAATTTAGTTGGGTTTGAGGGAATAATAATTTGACCCTTATTTATGTTCCAGGTAAAAAGTGGGTCGGGCAAATATAAGAACCCCAATTGAAGTAGTCGTAGTGGAATTTTTTCTACTCTGGTGAACATTTTGAAATTTTTGTAGCAAAGATATCTATGTATGTATGTATCCCACGTATGTATGACACGAAAGATAAATGAAATTATTTTTGCCTCTTGAATTCTACAGAAGCTTTTTTCAAAAACGATAGCAATGTATCACGAGTTGAAATTTATTGAAAAATAGCATTATAAATTCAGTTGTTTCTATTAAAAACCAGGTTAAGTTATATATTATTCTAATAAATTAAAATAGTTTACATAAAATACATTAACTTTTACATGAAGACATATATATGTATAATATAATAGCTTTTATGTAGAACATAAACTAGCTCGAAGTTCTTTTGTAATTTAATGTGCACACGTTCCATCTTACACAATTTTTATTTGTCATAAATCGTTATTCTATTTTGGGTAAACCAGGTAGCCTGTGAAACTTAAAACGCCCCAATTTACCCTTTAGATAATATTTATGCATAGAAAATTACCACAATTTAAATCAGGTTGCGAGTTCTAGAATATTGACTATTTATTTTGTTTTGGGTGAAGCTCCTTATCCTGAACTACAACCTCAAACTTTTCTGGAAGTTTTATTTTAATATTGCACAATGGTGTATTGCAATAGCAAGATCTTAGTCCCACTTTATCAAAAGATTTACATAGTTCCCCATTATTCTTTACATTTTCTTTAGCTAGATCCTTCTCCTCACTGCAACCTCGCATGATCTGTTGAATCATTCCATTCGATGATATTGTAGTCTCAGAACATTTCAAATTGTCTTCACATTGCCATTCTATTCCTTCGTCTGGATAATGACACTGCCAAGTGTCAACATCCTTTCTATTACATACTTGTAGATAACACTTTGTATCTAAATTAAAGAGGGATAAATGAGTTTCAACTACTTGGTTTTAGGAAACTACGATTTAACGAAGGTATGACTTACACGTCGAACAAGTAACCCATCCAATTATCCATATGACCCATATTAGTGATATTGTGACTCTAGTGTTCCACATCGTTGTCTTATACAACTAGTTTTAATGCAAAGTCAGATTAAGTTCTCACTCAGGTAAAACTACATCGGCGTTGATGAAAATCGTGTGGGATGGGTTTTTAATTGGTGATAATAATTTTATTGTTTGCTTTTGTTACAAAAATGTATGTTTATAGTCCTTTGCTTAGATAAAAGACAATGCTCGACAAGAAAATTGAATGAGTCGCGGCAGGATATGTTCTTTATTCATGGTTACCACTGGAATGATCGTGTTTACGGCCTTGTGTAATTACATATGTAATTTTGAAGTGTTTTGCGAAAAATACAGCAGTGAATTTGCAAGAAACATCATAAATATTACCAAATGAAATCCTTGAATTCGTTTTGTATTACTACATAAATTATTTCTATTGTTATTTTAAAGAAGCCGGATAGCTATTTATTTACTTATTATTTTCTAGTTTCCAATCAACTAATTTTTTAAATCTTGCATGAATTACCCAAAGACAAGAATGCATTAACAAATTTCAACTTTATTAAAACACTATTATTATATATTTTAGTACTGAAATATTTTAAATACTTACGCACACGTTTCAAATCAAGGCTTTTAAATTGAGACAAGCTTAGTCATTACAAAATTGTTTTTTAAATCGGTTGGCTAAACATGGTTGTTTGCATGCTTCTCATTACACTATAGTTACGATTATTTATACATACGCTAGCTAATCATAGGTTAAGTAGTTTAGATGTACTTACGATGATTTACAGGATTTTAATCCAAAGGTGAAATGCTTTTATTTTTCAATAAATAAATGAAAAATCTCTTTGTTGCTTCTTAAATCGTCTTATGTTAATAGAAATAATGAATTATTAAATATGAAAAATATCGGCTACGTCCATGCACAAAAATTCAAATTAAATTTAGAAAAGATTACTTATATAAGTTCACTTTAACTGAAAGGATAGTACTAAAGTATAAAAAAAACTATTTTAGAATGTTGATATCGTTCTCATTACAGCAGCTGTCTTAATACCGAACTACACACAGAAGTATAATATTTCACTGGATCGTAAGACAAGGATATTTTTTCAAACCGTTCAATTGATTCTCTTAGGTAAATTTTGAATTCCTCAGTCGACTTAAAATTAAAATTTGACAGATTCATGTTTTGATAAGCTAAGTAGACATTACTAAAAATCCCAGGCCAAACAAAACTTTCAGCATTTCCATGTATCAATTCTATGCCATATTTTGTAGCACTTTCGCACATATTAAGTGTGCAATACCATCTCATATAGTTCAAATGACAGGGCAGACGATAGAGTAAATCAGGATTATAGAATAACAAAACGTTTATCCTTTCTTGATCATTGATATTTATTCTTGGTTGCATTCTGTCAATGTCGAACCACACATTTATAATTTTACTCTCCCATTCATACTCCCTCATTCTTGTAAGATTCATCAAAAGAACACCAGCGTTTAAAAAATCTGGCGATGGGTGCGGTATAACTATTTAAATCATAATATATTTGTCAAACGTTAGTCCACAACCCGAAAGAGAGTTAAAATCAATACATCTAATTCGTTTACCTTTTACACGTTTAGGTTTGACGGGCCAGTAATCAGAACTTGCGCCAATAAGTTGTTTCTCATTCATTAAGCCCCAAACTTGCCACAGCTTTTCTAAGTTGCCATGTACCAAAATATCTGTGTCCAAATAAAGGATTGAATCTACGGTAGGCAAGTCGCTCTATAATTAGTTTACATATTCCATCAAGTTAATTCTTAATTTGTAAGATATGCATGGACTACTTATACATTAATCATGTTAAACTTACTGGAAAAAAGAGCCGTACATTTGAGCACCTTTTTGCATCTAATTTATTTGAGAATAAAAAATCGTCCCGAAACGTTATTGGCGTTGCTTCAAGAGCAGATTTGAATGTAAAGTTGAGCATCAAATCCTCAAAAGGGTAGCCATATTCCTGCATTTTAAAACAATTGAAATTTGAATTTAAAAAAACACAAGCGCAAAACCTTTAGTAATTTTTACCTTAAGTTTTTCCAAGATGAAAGAGCTTTCACGTGTGACGTTCTCAAAAAAGAAGTAGATTTCAATTGAGTTTATTTTATTTAACTTTGCCGAAATTATTATAGATTTCAAGAGTACTGCCGCCTCCTCTCTATGATCGAATTTGCGCTGCAAAACACATACTACTATAGCCAAGACAATTGTGGTAGGCAGACCATTCCTGTTTTTGTGCACTGGTATATATTTTAAATTATTTCTATTGTAGCTTGGTACACTTCTTGTAAAAGTACTAATAATACAGTTTTTGTGTTTCAAGTACAAATTTAGCAGCAATAAAAGTGTTAGAATTAGGATTAGGATAGATTTTGAACGAGACATACTAATATTTTAAATGTGTGTCAGCAGATATGCACTACAGCGGTCAAGATAATTGAAATTGTCTTCATAAACTAAGAACATGTAGTGATACAGGATAAAGCGATTAAAGATTTTTGAAAATAAACACTATTGTTCAAAGTAATTGCTTGGTTGTTAAACAAAAAACAAATGCATAAAATGAAATCGAAATTTTATTTGTTTGAATTTGTTACCCATTATTTTGGTGTCGTATTGTATTAAAATTATGGCAACCAATTGTTTTTGTTGTTGTAGCACGATTTAAGGTTTTCGTAAATATGCAATATATCTTCAGAAATGAAGCAAAATTGCTGTTTACTAAAGTTTCCAAACTAAATATTGGAGAAATAAAAGTAAAAAATTGGTATGACAACAAGTATGAACCTTAATACCATAGTTCCAGAACTTTAAAATAGACGCTTTAGTACCGAATGGCACATAGATGTGTAATTTTGTACATTATTACTAGGTAGGGCCACTTTTTGAAAATTTTCAAATGAGTTTCTGAGGTCAACTCTAAACCTTTCCTTCGAATTGAATTCCAAACTTGACACATTCGTGTTTTGGTAGGCTAAGTAGACACTTTCAAACACCCAAGGCCAAGCAAACTTGGCACCTGCTCCGTGTATTACTTGTATCCCTTCTGCGTCAGCACTTTTGCATGCACCCAGATTACAATGCCATGCCAAATAATCATAGTGACATGGAAGGCGAAAAAGTAAATCAGGATTATAAAACAGCAAGACGTTAATTCTTTCTTGGTCGTCCATATTAGTTCTTGGGCGTTCCTTATCTATATCAAACCACACTTGCATAATTTTATTTTCCCATTCGTAGTTTCTCATCTTTGTAAGATTCATGAGCAGTACACCAGCATTCAAAGCACCAGGTGGTGGATATGGTATAACTAAGATATTTTAAGAAATTTGTGAAATTTGTTTTAAATAAAAAAACTAAATCAATGAAAAACTTCCACGTTTTAGGCTTACATTTCACACGTTTGTTCTTACTATGCCATTGCCAATAATCAGGGGCCACACCAATTAATTGTTCGTCATCCATTGAGCCCCACATTTGCCAAAGCTTTTCCAAGTTTCCATGTACTATTATGTCTGTATCAAAGTACAATATTGAATCTACGTCAGGTAAGGCGCTCTGAAATTGATGAATAAGTGTATTTAAACGACCTTCTTTAACATTAAACTGTGGTTATGTTTAAGAGGTCAATTAACTTGCGGGTAAAAATAGTCGAACGTTTCCACATTGCTGAGGATGTTTCTCTATTAGAAAATGGTCTCGATAAATTTTTGGTATCGCTTCAAAAGCAGATTTAAATTTGAAATTGAGTGTCAAATCCTTAAACCGGTAGCCAAATTCCTGCAGTACCCATTATTGGAAATCAAAAATGAACGACAGAATTGAATATTTCATTTCTTGAATGCTAACGATTTTATTTAAATATTTACTTGACCCAGTATACAAAATAGTTCAATACCGTTAACTTGTCTTGAAAAAATTGGCGTTCTCGAGTGATATTCCCAAGAAAGAAGTAAATTTCTATTGCGGGTATTTTGTTAAGCTTTGCAGAGATGATGATTGATTTTAAAAGTACAATGGCTTCGTCTCTGTTTTCAAATTTTCGTGGAGGAAGACATACCACAATAGCAACTATTATTTTACTTGGAACGCTATGGTTGTTTTTTGGCAAAGAGTCGTCAGCGGAAAAATCTTTGCGGGATGTAGATTTACTTTGCGTAAATACATTGACAAAATATTTTGTCAAATTAAAGTTGAAGTTTAACAAAACTATGATTGAAAATATGAGAATTAGCTTTAAAATATCACGAGACATTTTAACAGTACAATTATTAAGTATATTTTAGTTTTAATCTTCAAATTTATGTAGAAACACAATACTAGTACTATTTAGAACGAGTTTATTTGTTTTATAAAGTTCTTTAAAACAACAAACACAATCGTGAAATTAGGTCTGTGCATTCAAATAAGTAGGTTTGTTGTTACCAATTACGAACAAAGATAATATTGTAAAAAATATTTAAATGCTACGTAACAAAAATATGTGTCATTGTTTTTTAATTGTCATGGTGTTTGGCTTTTGTTTATCTGGTAGTCAAAATTGTATAATCAAACGTTTTGAACCAAAAAGGTGAATATTGAGCTTTTTCGGTTTCCTAAGGTTTCATAGCATGGCGCAAATGTTAAAGTGCACAAGCCAATGCAAACGGCAATATAAGTTAGCTGATAAGAAGATTCAAGACCTTTTACTAATAATGGACTTCTTATAATCCTGGCTTAAAATTAGAATCAAACTTCAAAGTAACACTTGATTTTAAATAACGTTTGCAAGTTTAAAAATTAAAAAAAAAGACTTAATATTTCTATGACAACAAGTAAAAACCTTAAAGAATTAATTCTTAACAAAAAATCGTCGATTATGGTTCCATAGCGCTACAATAAACGCATCAGTACCGACAAGCACATACGTGTGTAGTTTTGTGCACTATCGCTTGGTAGGGCCACTTTTTGAAAATTTTCAAATGAGTTTCTGAGGTCAATTCTAAACCTTTCTTTTGAATTGAAATCCAAACTCGAAACATTGGTATTTTGGTAGGCTAAGTAGACACTTTCGAAAACCCAAGGCCAAGCAAACATGCCATCTGCTCCGTGTATTACTTGTATTCCTTCTACGTCAGCACTTTTGCATGCACCTAGGTTACAATGCCATGACATATAGTTAAAGTGACATGGAAGACGAAAAAGTAAGTCAGGATTATAAAACAGCAAGATGTTAATTCTATCTTGATCCCCCATATTAATCCTTGGGCGTTCTTTATCTATGTCAAACCACACTTGCATAATTTTATTTTCCCATTCGTATTTTCTCATTTTTGTAAGATTCATGAGCAGTACACCAGAATTCAAATGACCTGGTGGCGGATATGGTATAACTAAAACATTAAAAGAAATACAAAACAATTTGTTGGAAATGTGAAATAATGAATTTTAAATTACCATTTTTGGACCTTACATTTCACACGTTTGTTTTCATGATGCCGTTCCCAAAAGTCAGGCCCCACACCAATTAGTTGTTCGTCATCCATTGAGCCCCACATTTTCCAAAGCTTTTCCAAGTTTCCATGCACTATTATGTCTGTATCAAAGTACAATATTGAATCCACGTCAGGTAAGGCGCTCTGAAAACGATAAGTAATTGTTTGTAAACTTACTTTTGTAAATAATAGTTCTAAATCGCGGTCATGTCTAAGAGGTCATTTAACTTGCAGGTAAAAACAGTCGAACGTTTCGACATCTTTTGGGATTTTTCGCTAAAAGAAAATGGCCTCGATATTTTTCTGGAATGGCTTCAACAGCCGATTTAAATTTGAAGTCGAGCGTAAATTCCTTAAACGGGTAGCCGAACTCCTGCAGTCAACATGATTGTAAATCAAGCTTAAATATAAGAGAATTGAATACGTTATTAATAAAGTCTACACAATACTTTTATACCGTTAGCTTGTCTTGGAAATATTTGCTTTCTCGCGTGATATTCCCGAAAAAGAAGTAAATTTTTATTGAGGCTATTTTATTAAGCTTTGCAGAGATGATGATTGATTTTAAAAGTACAGCGGCTTCTTCTCTATTCTCAACGTTTCTTGGTGGAAGACACACCACTATGGCCACAACTATTTTACTTGGTACACTATAGTTGCTTTTAAGCAAATAGTTGTCAGTGGAAGAATCTTTGAGAGAAAAAGATTTGCTTTGCGTAAGAAAATTAACAAAATATTTTCTTGAATTAAAGTTGAAGTTTAGAAAAACTATGAATGAAAATATGAGAAGTAGATTCAAAATGTCTCGGGACATCATACCGGTCCAATTACTATGAATGTTTTCAGTTGCGAACGTTTGAAATGAAAGCTTGTGAAATTAGCATTGTATTAAATGAGTTTGTTACAAATTAAGAACAATGAATATATTTTTAACAATACATTCAATTCCAACGTGAATAAAATGGTGGGCTATTGTATTAAATTGACATGATACTTGGCTTTTGTAGATATGATAGTCAAAATTACAAACACAAAATGTTTAAGCAAAAATCTGAATATCGAGCTATTTTGGTTTTCAAAAGGTTTTACAAACAGTCTCAATTTGAGGATGCCCAAGCCCTTGCATAATGTAATATTTGTAAGTGATGAGAAAATTCGCAGTATAAACTTCTTTAAAAGCGAAGCATCAAAAATATAGTTAGTTGGCTGTAGTAGAGAAATAAGCTATAGTAGAAAACTTATTGCACAAGAACCCATTTTTTACTGAATGATACATAATTATCCTGGTTTTAAACCAAAATCATACTTAGAAATAACACGTTTGCATTTATAATTAAGGTCACAAACCAAACGTTCGTAAAAATATTTTATGGTTAATATATAATGAGTGAAATATTTGGGAATAGACTTTAAAGATAAATATTAAGGTTCTAAAAACATTGTTTATCATTTTATACGTTCGCATTTTACAGAACTCGCATTCTACTTGCAATAAGACGTATTCAATTCCATTATATGAATGTTCTCTTAATATGTTTGAGAATGGCTTGGAGCAAATAGTGTTTCTCAAACTGCTGGTTTTTTAGTAGAGGAAATATATAAAAATATTTTGAATCAAAGTTAGGCAAAAAATATCACTTGTCATAATATACTTGTTTATTCAGGAATGATGACTCCTATAGCAAAAGCTATATTACAAGAAGCGTACGGCTGAAGAAGCAAATTACAGACTACGCAAAGTGTTCGTTGCACAAAAACTGGAATATTGAATTTTAACTTAATTTCGAATATTTTCTGCATAGTAGCATGTTGTACTTTGGGGGCACGAAAGGACTAAACTTTATAGGTGGTCATAACATTTGAAGAATATGTTTCTGAATACAGCTATCAAAAAAGAAAATACCTACGTCAAATGAGAATGAACTCGTTGCGCACGTGTTATTGTTAAATAATAGGTAATTAGATTTTACTATATGTTTGTAACTTCCTGTTTGGTCAAAGTTTCCTTGTAATTTTATTTGTTCCGTTACTATATAAAACACCAGCTTACTACAAACTAGAGTGCAATAAGACTGGATACACTTTTTCTTGGAGAATTTTGCATTTAATATTTCAAATAGAATGCATATGAAAGTACTAAAATATTTATCTCCAATATGTATTTTGTTGAGCGTCTACTTAGATGCTATGCAGTTTGATGAGGGATGTTTCATTGACGAGCCCATTCTTTTACAAATAGCTTTTGTGGTAGATCGTACTGGTACGTTTTTTGACGGCGGTGGAAACAGTTTTTTTAATCAGTTTGCTGCAGTAGCACCAAAGTTAATGGAGGAAATTGATAAAGACTATCCTGGAACTCAGTTTGCACTTACAGTTCACGCTGATTGGGATAAACGAACCAATCCTCATTCAGGTGGTACTCCGCATTCTGATCCGTGAGTAAATTGAATTTGAGATATATCAATGCTTATACGGAATATAATTGCATTTCAATTTATATATTCAGCGAGGGCTGTTACACCCGATGGACCGACTTCACAACAGACCGTTCTAATTTCCAGTCGCGCATATGGAAAATCAAAGTACTGTATAATGGCCACCGAGAAAACGGTTTATCTGCTTTAGCTTTTACAGCGGCGGATTCAAAAATTGGCTGGATTCGAAATTCAACTTCATCAGATGGCAGAAGAGTGAGAAGGGTGATGATTTTGGTAACAGATGAAGATGATCTACTAAATATCCGAAATCCTGGAAATCGACAAGACTTCAAAGGAGACGGTACAGATACATGTAGTACGTCGAAACCGCTTACTTACAAAATTTTAGGGGAAGTGTTCCGAAAATATGAAATGACTGTTGTTGCATTATTGTTTGTGAATTCTGCCCAACCGCAGATTGAACAAAAATATGCGGCTCATTTTAAAGCCATTGGGAGTAGTATTCCTTACTGTGCTAGACCTTTTTCTGCAAGATCTAAAGCTAAAGGGATTCTTAGGTTTGAATCAAGTCATGATTATAAAATCCCTAAAGGCTTTTGGTCTAGCGAGGACATTAAAAATGTAAATGAAAGTGAAATCGGTAGTTCTCCAAGCGGTTTAGACCACTTACAAGAACGGGATACAAACCAAAGAGAGAATGATATCGCTGAACTATCGGCAAGTGTAAAGGCAGGAAAATATGATTATCTCATTAAATTTATAAAAGAATGTTTGGGGGAAACTAGGGGCTGCTTATTTGGCGATCCAGAGGGTTTCAATACGCTTGGGTTTTAAGTTTTCTAGGCTGATGAAATCAGTTGTATTATAATTGTCAAAAAATATAAAAACTGTAAGCTTTAAACATTGACTTATAAAATAGTAAGCTTTGCAATTTAACAATTAAAATAAAGCAATCTTAATACAATCATATGATAAATTATAATTAGGTAAAATCATACCAGAAGCACATTTGCATTGTCGTACTTTCGTTCCTTTTTTAAATGTATGAAATTATTGCAATTTTTTAACAAAGGCAAATTATTACCATGAGTTACCAGATATGTACAACAAAACAGCTTTATATGCGTAATAACGTTTTAAATGTAGACTACGGATTATGTCTGGATTGGTTTGCCAACAGTAAGTGTAAGTTGTAATAGTTATGGAAATAAATAACGAATAACATAATAAATCAGGCGTCAATACGTCTCAGATTAATAATACAAAATGTTAGTAAAATGTAAGTTGGTAATTTAAAGATACTACTTTTGGTTAGTACTGAAGAGTGATAATTTAATTAGTTAGTATTATTGAAAACGTTAGATAATTTTAAAAACAAATTTGCTCATAAACTTTACGCACACTTGGCTCGTTTAAATCTATAAAAAAGTTGAAAATACTTACTTATATAGCGCACTTTATATAGTTGAAGCACTTTTCAAAAAATCATTGATGGAGCCCACATTTCTTAAACGACCTCAAAAAACTAAGGCATCTTGAAATAAGGAAATTAATCGTTTGCCGTATCACTTGTATTGTTTTTTGAGTAACCCTTGTAGCTCCACTTTTATGGATTTGTAAGCTTAAATTTAAAAATCCGATAGACTTACTCCAAGTAAGGTGTATTAAATGGAAAAGTAAAGTAAAGTTACATATTTTTGACCACAACGAAAGTGTATTCTCAGATTAATGGTGAATTTGATTGACATTCAGTGCATGTAATGCAAGGTTTAAGTTCTTAAAGATGATGAAACGGGTACAATAAATTTTCATAGTAGCAATAATAATTTCAAAGCAGTGTGAGTTTTTGGTTCATAAAAATTTAAATCAAATAGAGAATCAACTTGATGAAATTCAATTTAAAGTATCCGAATATAATACCGAAAACTTTTACACGGGCAAAATGAAAGTCACAATAAATGTTGAAAATCCCCTTTATATAGTATTTCAATATTACACCACATTACACAAGCTTTTCCTTCAATCTCCACAATTTAAGCCATATACGTAGCCGAAGAAACAAAAAATATGCAAAAATCTGTCGATAGCAAAGTAACTACATCTACATAAATTAGGTAATATTCAACTTGCTTCCCAGGAGTAGCTGTAGAAGTTTCTCAAGTTTACGTAAGTCTTTTTGAATGAGAACGACAGTACAAGACTAGTAACTCTAGATGAAAACAAGTTCTTATGAGTATCCACATATTTCGGAAGTGGAACAGCAAAACTTACTATTTCCATTGTTTATGGGCGTTTAGGTTATTAAGAATGAACGAAAACATCCCGTTTGAGAAGACTTTAACAAGAATGTCAACGTGAATTGAAAATTTCAAAGCAAGCTTGTTTTAAATCCGAGTTACATTTTCATTTATCAAATGTCGGGTAGTGCTATAAAGTATTTTTCTTACACATGTTGACACAGTAAAAACTAGTCTTATAAGACAATTAAAATTATGTAGCAGTTTTTTACTTTCATTCACGATTGAAAATATTAAGATCCCATTTTGGTTATGTCCTTGTAGGAACAAAATTGTCTCAGAAAGGACCTAATAAACATACAAAAAATCACAAATTTCTCAAAAGGACATATTAGTTTTCTTTCCTTTCGATATCAAATATAGTACTCTCATTCCGTTTGTACCAAATCGGCAGTTTTAATGTGAAAACATGTCAATTTTGTTCATTTTTTTATTTCAATTTTTGTAGCACCTTATATTGAAATAGCTTCTTTTTAAGACATATTTCAAAATACTTTCAGCTTACAAACTTAAAACTTTCAAAATAACGCAAAATCTTGCGTGAAAGTTTTGAAATGAGAAAGGTCGAATTGGTTTTCAATCCTTTCCGAATTTGAACGGTTTTTAGTTCTCCAATCAATAAGGCTTTAATTACCAGTGTAAAGTTACATTGTATGTGCAATGCAATGACAAAAAATTGTGATATCCTTTTTCAACCAATTAATCTGTAATTATAACCAATTATCGATATTGGATGTAAACATAATTATCTCATTATTTGTGAAATGATGCATCATCTATCCGGCATCCTTAATATTCATCTTGTTTACTGGTTTTCTTATACATATGAATTAACGACTTCACAGTTTTTCTGTAAAACTTGCAAATTTACCAATATTCTAGACATGTTGAAATTTGTTGGGCTATTAATGTCTGGTAAGTAGATGTTTCCAGTAGTTTGTCACACAAAAATTAAATAATAGTTTTTCAAGCTAAAGTAATTCGAATTATTTTAGTATTCGGTCTTGTGGTATCAAAGTGCCCTGAAGGTACACAAAACCTACATCGTATTGGAATGAGTCGTTATTTCATAATTCAAAATATAGAGAAACGTGGCGAATTTGTCACAATTGACCAGGCACGCAGTGATTGTTCCAAGCATGGACTAAAACTAGCCACCGTCAAAAACATGTTAAGTTTAGCTATAATAGGTAGACAACTGGAAAAGCTGGTGTTTTCAGAAAAGTTAAAAGACACTTGGTGTAAGCAATCAGTTTCCAAACTTATGTAAAATAGAGTGACTAAATTACTATGCATGATTTTTTGCATATTTTCGCAGATTGGTTGGATGCAAAATACGACAACACAAGTCAGAAGTATCATTGGGGCGATAAAGTGAAGGACGAGCTGAAATATACCTTAATACTTTACAGGAACCCCAGGTAACCAACCAGTAGACTATATTGCTTTATGACGTTGTTTTGAAAAGAATAGTGATTTAGAATATTTGCATATTAGACCCATAGGAGTAAGCTCTCACATGACTTATAATAATGTATACCAGAAGGAAGAAGATAAACCTCAATGTGTTACTCTTGCTCTTCCGTGGCTCGGAAGTGCGGACCATGACGAGAATACTGCAATATTTTTGTAACAACCTGTTATTTTAAAGCCAGCATATGTTGAAATAGACGCATGTAAAAATACAAATAATCCTTTTTAGCGGTCATCAAACTTCCTTCGACGAGAAAGACTGTAAGAGTCAACAGAAAAGGTTCGTAGTTTTCCAAAGTAATAATTAGTAAAATCAATTTTCAAATGTTCTTAGTTCAGACCATATACTGTTTTTAAAGACATGCATTGTGTGAAGCCAAAACTCCAGATTGTGAAGATACTGTATCAAATCCTTTTGTACTTGACGAGCGTAAGCATTTATTTGTAAACCTATTTTAGGAAATATACTGACTGAAATATGTTTAATGAAATTTGAATATATTTAGACAAGCAAGGCTATTTTGATATTGGTAACTGGATATTTGGAGACCGCAAGCATTTGGTGAACTGGAAACAGGCACGAAACCAAATAGACAATTAACAATAAATAAAGCATATTATCTATGTATATCACTGTCAAATTATTATGTAATTTCGTTTTGAACAGCGTAATGTCAACGAAAGTGATCGATATTGCAAGTCAATAGGTTTAAAATTAATGAACGCTGGTCCATTGGAAAAGCTTTTAATACCGCATCTCAAAATGTGGACCCGAGGTTAACCATAACGTTAATGTGCACACAGACATTAAGGTTATGGTTACTTTATTTATTTTATTTACATATTTATTTTTTAGCAATTACTGCGTCGCAATTCTGGACTGGTATGTCGTACAACGAAAAAACCAGGGAATACCTTGATTCATCAGGAAATGTACTAGCAACTGACACATTAGAAACAAATTTCACTGAAAGTTTTAGTGGTAGATCTTCCAAACATAGTCCAATGTTTTGTGTGGCACTTTCCCTCGCGTATGAGTTCAAAGAATAATGCCGTGCAGTAATCCAAACGGCACAGGATGTAATTGGAGCTTCATTCGATATGCGCCAGCCAACTGCAACAACTACCATGGAACTATATGTCAGCATGACGATTATGATGAACGTAAATCAAAGTACAACATTTATAATTAATTAGTTTTAAATGGAAAATAAGGTTTTTTAGACAACTTTCGTTAATTAGGTAACATCAGCTGGTATTCCAACTTTAAGACCAATCTTACGGATGTTCTTGTTAAAACTGCTGTAACATCTGAATTTGGCTACAAGGGAAACGATCTTGTTATAAGGAGCAAATATAAAGTGATTGTAGCAAATTTGAAATATTGTAGCATTCCTAAAAAAATGTGAACTGTTAATATTGCTTTGATTATTTCAGCAAACATTTGGATTGTGCTATTGCCCAAATGGCTACAGAATGATTCGCTCAAGAAACAACAGAAATATTGCATGGTCAGTCAAACCATTAGATCTAAAAGGACACGATTTTTACGAATACGATTATCTTGAGTCATATTGGGTGGTAGACAAAGAAGTTTACAATAAGCATTTAAACTCAACATGTACAATTTCTTATGTTGATGGAAATCAGCGTAAATTTAAAACAGTCAACTGTACAGATTGGCATTTTTACTTGTGTGAAAAACTAGGGAAACGACCAATGAAACCATTGGACATAAAATTGAATGTCGCGCCTATGAGTAATTTGAAAGAAAACTACATGCTTATTTATCTTGTTATGAATCATTTGGTTTCTTGTAATTCTAAGTGCTTTATGTTATTGTGTTGTCCTCTCAGTGAAATGGCAAGATAGCACTCAACCTCGGATATATCCAATAATTAGGTGAGTTACCTTCGTATTCACTCAACTGATTAAATAGTGTTAATTATATTGGGTCCGTTCTTAATCATAGGCAAAACGAGGGAAAGTGTAGGCTTTACGACCATGACCCTTGCCAATGTGCATATCACGGTGATCGCTGCGCATATTCGTCAGGATGGAACGAGTGCGAAGAAAGATGGAAAGGTACGCTACATGGAAAACATATATCAAACAAGATAATTTAAAATATACTTCGGTTTTTCAATTATTTTAGAATGCCCGGATTACCTTTTTGAGCCCGACCAATGCCATCGAAGTGGAGAGCATATATTTTATGCGTGGAAAGGTCTAGTTTGCAATAGTTTATCTAACGGTGGTCCATGTAATATTAAAAAACAAATTTATGCTGTTAAAATGGCTGGAAAAGGGCACCGCGACAGCAGAAATATATCTTATTTAGAAGGAAATGACCCAGAACAACCATGGACATGGATAGGAGGAAACAATGTGGATGCAAGATGGAAATTTATTGGAATTCCAGAAAAAGACAAATTGTTATATAATCCAGTGAGAATCGGAGGAATCGCCGATGCTGGCACATTAGACAAATCCAAATGTTCCTATTTAATTTTTCGAACGGACGGTGATGGTGATTATGAGCTTTCAATTAAAGGAGGAGAACCTTTTTATGATATCACAAATCCAATCAAAAGGACATTTAGTATTTTACTGAACAATATTTATATTGTGCGTGATTATCAACCGCATCGGCATAGGCCGAGCCCATATGGAGTAGAGTTAGTTGCAAATTTTGAGGTGCTTTTTGATGGCACAGTATTTGGTCTTCACGGTCATGACCTTGAACATTTTGATAATAATGATGAGAAATTTAAACTCGAAATTTGTTATTCTACCTGTGACAAAAGGTTTGTGGACCCTAATTGGGCTATTTCTGCAGTTTCGATAGTTAAGTTCGCACGTTAGACGTAAAATGTTTAATCAAATTGATGTTTTAATCTCTTCAAAATATAATTTTAGGTATGGCATTTTTCTCAGTTTTAAAATAAAGATTACTTTTAAGCTTTGATTTATTCTTCGAAATGCTTTGATAAAATTGTTATAATTCTCGACTCCATATTTTTTTGAAATACTATGAGCATATGAACGTATGAAATCCGGAGCACAAGAATATCATTAAAAGCAATTGTACAACACTATACTGTTCAAAGGTTAGTTGGAAAGATGGGTCTAATCATTAATATGCACATGACAATGCAAACAATCAACTAAATAGTTTATCCGAAGTTAATATTTCGGCTGAGTTAAA
>JAQFXM010004318.1:0-17464 GCA_034693345.1 Entomobrya multifasciata | reverse complement strand
TTATTAGTTTACTTTGTGTCATAAAATTGTACACTTGTTAACATGCAGCATGACTAAACACTGGAATGGAAGATGTGTGAGGAAAAGCTGATCAAGCTAGCAGGCTGTGAGACTGAGGAAAGTTATGATGAATTTGGTTGTTGAATTCAGAAACGTTTTCCAGAGAGTATATCTTATCGTTTACAAGATTTTAAAGGAATGCATGAAAAGTGGAGAAATATGAAATGTTTTAAGGTTTGTTTGCTATGAGTAATTGTTTGACAGGCGGAGTGAGCTGCAAATATCCACTTTGGAAGATGTATTATCTAGTTTTGCAGATTAAAAAAATTGTGAAAGTACGACCTGATTGATATGATGTGAGCCATGTATTATCCATTAAAAAAATGTTATGACTATGATCATAATAAAAAATTAATTATTGAAAACGTGAAATAAAAAACTGGAAGCTTCTTATTTATATTTTTACGGCTGTACGGCCAAACTAGTTTTGTCTCACGATGCCCCAAAATATTATTTTGTTTCAAGAAAGCCTTTAGTTAACAAAACTAATTGAGTACTTGTATAAATACTAATCCTAACATAAAATGAATAAAATTAGGGTATTTTGCCCATTTTCGTTAAAAATTGATTCTTGAAACAGAGAAAAATAGACCTACAAATAAGTATGTTTTCCTATCAAAAATATTAAACAAAGTACATTTACATTTTGTTCTTTATAAATTTATAAATATTTTATATCAAAACTCTTTCATTGTTGCAATGCGAGTGCTAAACAACTTGAATTGAATAATGCATACATTTCCTCTCGATAAATTTTTGAGTGTCTCATAACTCTGCGGCATATCCCAAACTCAGAATGAACCAACCAATTCCAATTTAAAAAATTCTATTTTGTTTAATTTTTTTAGAGTAATTAGCCCAAATACATGTTGTACTAATACCTGTAACGTAACAAACTATTTTAATGACTATTATTGCTTCACCGGTCTCCGAGATTCACGGTCACGCTGCTTGACATTCCATTAGTATGTGGTCCATAGTTCTGAGCACATCTTTGAAAAAATGCATGGCTTTCTTGTACCTGCATCCTGGTAAGAAATTGTGACATTTGTTGACACAATTAATTAAATAAAGATGACAGAGTAAGTTATCCAATCAAAAACAGTCTTTGAAAATATCCACCCTTTTATCTCACCTGAACAATTTTAATTGACCACTCACTCAGCACACCTTAACGAATTGCATTGTCTCTTACAAACTTGTCAAGCAACTTGTGGTGATGATGACCGAACCAAATAACACTACACGTTCTTCACTACACCCATTCCTGTTTATAACAACGAGTAGGAGCAATCTTATATTCCTTTTGTTTCTCTAAAACTAGTAGTACTTCTCCTTTGAAACTATTCTTCACTAAAAAAGTTACATTAAAAATTAAAATGCAATTCAGCAACTGTTTAATAGGCAGTAAGGCAGATAATGTGAAATGAACAAGTAAGCTTCTTATTTCGGTATGCCAGTTTGCTTGGCTAAGATTTATCATATACACTTGTTGCTTGTTTTTGCTCTTTTGGCTTACTCGAGTAGCCGATCAAAAAAATGGTAAAGAAAGGGTTGTCGTTGATTGTGGCTATACGTATGAAATAGCTGTGTGTGCTGACATGTATGTAGATGTAAATATGTCAGTGTAGGGGGAATACTTATTTGTATATGCAATACGCTGGTTTAGCCACTAGCCACTTGTTGTTAAGTCTAGATCTTATCACTGCGACATAAAGTAACACATCTTGTTATTAGATAAAAAACTTTAAAAAATGACGTCACTACGAAAATCATGTCGTTATAAAAGACACATGAAAGTTCAAGACTGTGTGATTGGGAAGTACGATGAATCGAATCCAAATACATACTAACTATTTGGAAATCACCAAACATTCATAATGATTCATTCAGCTAAATTAAGCCACTTATTTACAAAATGCCAACAAGACTATTTTCTTTACTTCACATTGCATTCTCAGAATTATAAATGAATTGATTTTGTTATTCTTAATTTCTTTTGTCCAGAAAAAAGCTTATCCAACTTTTTATTTTAGAGACATGGCGAAATGAAAGGAGTCACAACAGATCGGTTTAAAATATAAGAATACACAGAGATGCATTGTTTTTAAAATCATGTAATGTCCTTGGACCAAAATAAAACTCGAGAGGAAATACAGGATGCTGGAAATAAAATAACGACGACAAAAAAGGATAAAGAGGTTGCTAAAGTTTAGTAAAGTGCGTTAGTGTGGTGTGTACTTTACTTGTACATTTGCAGCTGCACTTGTAATATATACATACACATAAGCAGTTTTTATGGATGAAAGAATATGAAAAGTGAACAAGAACATACAAAGAATTTATTTTAGGGGAAGCCAAGCGGGCAATAAAAATAAAATCCAGCCATAAATGAAAAGGCAGAGGTAGAAGAAAAGTAACAAACCATTGTTCTAACAAGCTATGTAAGCCAAAAAGCCAATTGTCGACTTGGGATGCAGATTGAATTGAGTGGTTTTTCATTACCAAGCTATTTATGACATTGGAACTTTTTCGTGTTCAACATAAAGGTAAACAAAATGTAAATAGATCCCTGTGTAATTGCTTCATCTTTTCGACAGGTGCAAAAAATCGTAAAAAGTATACAGGGAATATTTTTGCAAATAAAAAATACTCAATACATTGCATTCAGTGCACTTCCTTAATTGCACAAATAGCAGAATTAAGTTGGCTAATTGAAAAGTACAGCTGAATATACAGTCTCAAAATGCCCCACTCCCATCTTTACTGCTAACTTGCCTTGCAACTTGCAACTGCACTCAGCTACATTTTAACTTTTACTCTCACTTTTTCTTGCTGGATTATGAATTCTCCTTTGCTTTTGTTTTGTGATATGAGTATACTATGGATACAAGGCTGATAAAACCCTTAAAAATTTCAAACTTTGCTATTCTGTGATCATACATGTATTGTAGCCAAATGCATTGGAATGCATGCATAAAAAGTCATCAAATATAATATTCAATGATATAAGCCAAAATTCAAGGTTAACAAAACTGTATAAATATTTTTCACGACAAAGATAAGACGTTGTTATGAAATACACTGTGAAAAGAAACTTAGAATACAAAGGTGGAAAAACTGGAATGAGTGTGCCTACGACCACAATACAAAGCTGTTGTACTTGTCCATTCGCTTGATCTCCTTTTCATTTTTCTTAGCTTGCTTGAAGAAAAGGAAGATTTTGTTGTTGTGTAACTGTCGTCGTCGTCCTCGCGTTTTTTATGCAGGAACTTTTATGCAAGCAAAGCATAACTACTGACTGTCCCATTTTTAGTCAACCCTTTCTTCTCGTGTATTCCTTATTGTATACAAATGATGGTATGTGTATAATATTTGGCTATTTCAGTTCACTTGAATTGAAAAAGAGATGCTGTTGTAAAAAAAGCTTTTGTTTGTTCCTCAGTTTATACACTGCACTGACTAGATACTAGATTAACCATACACACAAAAAAATCTACATACATGTATATAAATCATATCGCACATCACACCGTACAAATTTTCACAATGCATGTTGACTTGACGCAAATTCGCAAATCATCACATTTAACTTTAGTTAATTATTGCCTATAACCCAGTTTCCTTTTAGTGGCGAAGTAAACCCCAGCCATCTCACTTAAAAATGTGCTCAGCCAAAAAAAATTAGTCGCCATGTTGGATGATGACGTTGAGTTACATTGCAGTACTCATCATAGTCATTAAAATTTTGCTTAGTTTGTGAAACTTTAAGTTTTAAGACTGTTTTGTGCTTAAATACGTGGTTCTTGTGTGACTGTGGATTTCCTATAGGTAAACAAAAAATATATTTGTGAGATTCAATATTCTTAGCCAATTTTTTGTGCTGAAATCTAACACTGCATGTTTTACAAGGCGTTTGCTGTCACTGAAGTAATAACTGATAGGTGCTGTGTATTTCTCAAAAAAATTTCAAAAGGTTTGTCATTTCCACAGATACTCGAGTGTAAATTTTAGTGGGAGGCTTATGGAAATATTTGCTACGGTGGATTCCCATGAGGTGCGTGGGAGTACTGGAATAGTATCCGGGGGACTTTATGGATCCGAACTAGAGACTGGCTGATTTCCGACTTACGGAATAACGAATCGTAGGTATAAAATATTATTTAAGTATTCTCGTTTTAATTTTTTGGTTCAAACTTGATTTATTCTCATTCTATTTTTTATTACAGAATAAAGCGATGCGATGGCTTCCACAAGTTCCTTAATCTTCTAAGTAGAGTTAATTAATTTAAGTAGAGTATGAAAAGGTCATACCATTTTTTAAGGTTTTTAATGTAAAAGACCTTAAAAGTCGAAACTAAAAAACAACAACTCGTTTCCCAATGTTTCCATACGACTATCCCCCGACATTCCATGCAACCTTGTCCGTTTTTTCTTGACAAGAAATCTTTGAAGTATGGTTAATTCTAAGAAGAAGAAAAAATAAACCGTTTGTTTTTATAATATTAAATGAAAATGAGTTAGATTTCAGGTATATTTTTTGAAAAGAAGCATATATTCTTAAGGTTTTAAATGTAGACATGGGCTGCTAGACTAGTTCCAGTCAATTTTGGTTTGTATAATGTTTTTACTGGCTTACAATTCATGTTCACAAAAATTGTGCTGGTTTCGTAAATGGAGTAGTTATGTATTTAAGTTTAATGAGCTAGTTTACACTCTAAAGTGAAAAAGGAAAAATCCACTGATAAATGTACAATTTGTGGGAACACTACATCCTAATTTGTAGTTATATTAAAGTAGGTGAAAAAATTATCATCTCAGCACTGAGAAACCACTTGGTTTTGTTTAGTGGACAAGGTTTTTACTGAGTTTCGGGTAGATTGCCGTGAAAAATGCCAGGTTACCGAGTGGTAACTTTCACAGCTTCTTTGTTTATTTTTTATGCTACGTTTTTTGGTTAACCGTTAGCTAAACCCTCTTCCATCTATTCAAAATATTCAGGAAAATTATAATTTAAGAGATAAACAAAATAGTTTACACAGATAAACTGATAACATGAAATATTTTATGTATTTTAAAAAGTTTTTAAAGTTTTTTTAAAATGAAAGTTTTTGAAATTGTAATTTCACTTGTAAAGTTTCTAGTGCAACTGTAATCACAAAGCCTCTGTTTCTCATCCATTTCCATTTTGCATAGCAGAAAAATGCAGTTTTAACTTAATTGACTAAAAAACATGCTGACATTTAATGAACCACGTTTTTAAATTTAAATTTTATATTTTAAAGCACAGCTTATTTGAATAAGCACACGAACAAAAAAATGTGCGTTGTTTTTTTGAAGTTTAGAAAACCGGTAATTATTTGACAAACATAAATGTAATATGTTATGTTCAATGTTAGGTTATTTAAAAACGAAAAGTTTTTATAATCTTTTGCAGTTAAAATTTTAAGCTGTGACAGGTGTTTAATGAAAATGTTCTAGAAATTTCAGACTCAATGGCAATTTTATTTTATCCACTCGAGGAATACTCTGTTTTCAACCATTTCAATGATTTATTTATTTATTTTGAAGTGAAGATTTTTATGAAACGATTTATATACTTGTCATAAGGATTTGTGGAAAGTGTATAGGTTTAATTAGAAATCCTCTAAATAATTTGCCTTGGTGGCCAAGCAAAAAAGGTCAACCACTTGTTGTCTTAATGTAAAAGCGCAACAAATCATAACATAACGTCTCCTGTTTTAAGTACAAGTATAAGTAAGTATAAGTTTTTTTAAAAGTATAACTGCCTGCTTGCAAACTGACATTTTTTATGAGATTAAATGCAAAAAAAAGTTTTTATCTTGATATTTCACTGCCAGTGCAGTATGGTCCTATTAATATCATGCGTATAAATTTTAATTAAATAAATATTTTAATGTATTGGTATTTAATTTTTAGTTTTAACCTGCTTTAAAATTTCAAATAAAACAGTTTACAGTTAACATACTTTATAAACAAAAATAACTGGTATGGATTTTTAATTTTTGATTGAGTTTATTCAAGTTCCTAGCATGCGTATTTCTTTTACACATTAATTTTGAGGTAAATACTGTAATTTACAATTTGTTATATGAAACATAATAGAAATGTAAGTTTTTGACATGCTGCATGGTCATCTTCATGTTGGCCATTAAAACTTTTAACTTTTCATCTTCAAGAATGAATGGTAATGGTGATAGCTTGGTAGAGTGCATAGCATACAGATATAAAACATTTACTAATTAAAATAAATGTATATTGGAAAATCTCAGCTAAATTGAAATTTTAAAAGTTTGTGAAAACTTCAGCCCGTCATACCCAGCCATCATAAAGGGTAAAATATCTTGGTTTTCATCAAGTCAATCTTAGAGCGTCAGTATAGGAGCCGCTGAGTAGATATGATTTTGATGTTTTTCATGACTCGAGATCGTGATAGCAACTCGAGATACAGTTTTACTGACAGAAAAGCTACTAAAATGCAAATCGTTTAAACAAATAAAATCCAGGATGTGGATATTCTTATCTGTTATTTCGGTACCTTGTAGTTGTGCAGTATTGATATATTTTATTGGACACTGCTGGCATAGTATGCCTATACCAACTTGTAAAACGCATTCCAAAAATATTATTCTATTCCCTTCACATTTTTCCTTCTATTCTCTCTTTGGCAGACAACACTTGATTAACTGCAGCTCAACTGCAAAATAGTGTTTCTTCAGAAAGGAATTATATAATTAATTTTATAAAGTAGAAACAATTAACTATTTTTTAAGTGGTTAAAAATCTTATATTTAGTGCTGAAATCTGTGGATACAGTATTTAGAAGAGAAGTTAAATTAGGCGAGTTTTCTGGTGACTGAAGCAAAAATGGTTCGTGGAAGGTGAGTCGATCTCAATCAAATTGTAAAATAAATAGGAATGAAAAGGAAAAAATGACTCACAGTGAATATTAAGTTATTAAACTACTTGTTTTTTCATGTGTTATATTTTTTAGGCCAAAAGGAAAACCATCGTGTGTATTCTGTGGCATAATCCCTGCATGCCTTAATCTCCACCTGTTGCGTCACACCGGGGAAAAGCCAATACATTGTCGTCATTGTGGAATGGAATTCAATCAATTGGGACACAAGAAGAGACATGAAAAAATCCACGCTCAAGAGAGGAATTTCTTTTGTGACATTTGCAAAAAGGGATTTATTCAGAAAAGTGGGTTAACTCAGCACATGTCAGTCCACTCGAGTGAGAAACTTCATCAGTGTCCTGTCCGTCATTGCAGCTACGTAGCCAGGTGGAAATCAAATCTGCAAGTTCATTTGGAGGGTCACAAGGGCGACAGGAGATTCAAGTGTCAACTTTGCGGTAAAAGATTTGTCACGTCTGGGAATCGGCAGCGACACTTGATGACCCACACGGGAGAGAAAGTTTACAAGTGTTGGGTTTGCGGCAAAAGATTCACAAGTCTGGAATGGTTGCATGATCATTTAAGGAGTCAACATTTGGGAGAGAAAGTGCACATCTGCAGAAAATGTGATAAAGAGTTTGGATATCAGGCGACATTGTGGAAGCACAAGAAAATTTGCAATGGTCGCACTTGAACAAATTAAAGTTGAAATTTGGGAGTACTTATTTTGTACTTTGTACGATACATTTATTATTCAATATAAAATTACCAGTGTGTTTAGCATTTCGAGAGTCTTTGAGAAATATTAAAAAGGTGGCTTATAATTTTGATCGGCTTTAAATTTTAAAATAAAAATGTATAATATGCTGGTAGATACTTTAAAAAAGTAATGATGAACTATTAAATTTAAAATTAAATGTGAATCGTGTTATCAAATCACTTCCTAAAATTGCTGATTTTCATTTAAAAAATTCATGACTAAAATCAGAACACAAAAATATGTGTAGCTATGCGGTTCGGTATGAAGTATTGTTCAGTTTATCTATGAAGCTCATAGTGCCCCAGAAACTAAACCCTTTGCACCAAGTTAGCAATCATTGATTAAAATTAGTTAATTATTATTTGTTGAACTTATACGGTTAAAAATTTAGACAGAACAGTCAAGAAAAACAGGAGACAACCAAACTGAAGCATTTTGTTTGGCCTAACGATGATGAAATGATGGTTAGGTTAGATGGGTGCTGAAATAGCATGATGTTTTTGAGAAAGCTATTCCAATTTCCAATTATATTTTTTTACAAACAGTTGTAAAGTGGAAAAAATCGTGCTTGAAAAGAATGAAAAAAATATTGATAAAAAGGAACATATGGCAATTCCCGTAAATCCTACACAGTTCATTTTTAGTCACAACTGCAGCTATGAAAATGCATTTTTTTCTCATGTGGATGAATTAATTGGCGTAGAGAATTAATTAATTGAAAACTATGTTCATGCATTATAAATTTATAATTTCGAATCAATTTTAGCTGTAGAAATAACTTAAGTGGAATGATGATGATGGAACTGTCGTTCATTTCATGAGTGAATCAGAACGTATTGAATTAGGTGTGTTAAATGCATCTGGAACTTCAGCTACCTTGCACAGACAGTATTTTAATAAATACGGAAAAGAAAAGTAAATAATTATATGTATACTTTTATGTACACAAATTGTTTATTCTAAATTTTACAAAAGACTAATCAAAATGTAAGTCAATGTCATTTTATGTCATTTTATCTACACGCATCTTTAGAATTATAGGTAACAAAATAAGTCCAAAAGCAACGAAACAAATTAATACAACTAATAATTTTACAAAAACTTGAACTCCAAGCTCAAATAATTACGTACTTAAAAGAGAGAACAAAATATTTACACATGATGGATTCATTGTAAAAAATGAGAGTAGATGTGAGTTCAGGTGAAACAAATAGTTATGTAAAAGGATGTTCTGGTGATCACTGTGATTTCCGTGCTTTACAGATCCTTTTATGCCGAAAGAGTTCCGAGCTGTATCCATGCTCCTTTCCACACTTTCCACAAATGTACGCATTTTCACCCAAGTGCTTTGAGCGAAAGTGGTCCTCTAACCTTGCTTTACCACCAAAGGTTTTAGGACAGACTGAGCACTTGTAGGGCTTCTCTCCGGTATGACTTTGAATATGACGCCGAAGACCACTGGATGTCACGAATTTTTTAGCACAAAGTTCACATTTAAACGCTTTGTGTCCACTGTGAAATTTCTTGTGCTCCTTCAAATTCCCTTTCCGGTTGAATGATTTATGGCACAAGTTGCACTGGAATTTCCTCTCATTCAAGTGCACATCCTTCTGATGGCTGTTAAGGCTTGACTTTTGTGTAAATGACTTGTTGCATATTGAGCAGCGAAAGGGACGAGCTCCGCTGTGGGTTCTTGAATGAACTTGAAGTTGAGTTGATGTGGCAAAATCCTTGCGACAAGTGTGGCACTTGAAAGGCCTCTCTCCAGTATGAAATCTCATATGAACCACTAGGTTGCCAGCTTCACCGAAAGATTTTCCACACAGGTTGCATTTGTGATTTCGAATGCCTTCGTGGCAAGTGTTGATGTGCCGCTTAAGGTGTACATTTTGTTTTGATTTGTAGCTGCACTGAGAGCACTGAAAACTTTTCTCCTCAGAGTGGACCTTCATGTGATTTGATAGAACTTTCGGTTGTTTAAATCCCTTTCCGCAAATGTCACATGAAAATCGTCGTTCTCGACCATGAATTAGTTCATGAACCTTCTTGTCTCGTTCTGTGTTGAATTCCTTTGAGCACACGGAACAATGAAACGGCTTCTCGCCAATATGACGAAGAAGATGACGAGATAGCCAGCGAGTCATTTCCTCACAAAATGGACATGTCGATCCTCGTTTAGACCTGCACAGAAAATGATGGAACAAACATTTAACTTTCCCCATAAAAAATATATTTAAAACCTTAAGAACACCTCCATCTTACGCATTATTTTTCACGTAATGTTTTCAAAGATCATCAAAATAACTTACATTTCAACAATTAGCAAAGCACCACTGTTCAAAATCTACCACAAATTCTACTCTCCCTCAACTTCATTCAAAACCATAAGCCAACAAGTCTACTTTTTACTTTCAGACACTGAACACCGTTTGATTATCAGCTAACAATTTAAAGTAGACAACAGAGTACTAAAACAAAATGTCAGGTAGTATTTAATTATCTAGAATTATTTGTGACTATGACCACTGGAAACAAAAATTATGTCTTGATTATTTTTTTCAGAGAGGAATCAGAGACAAAAACGAAATGGAGTGTGTTCTGGCTTTGCAGTAGAGCCATGAGAATGAGAAATGCACACAGCACTCTTCAAAAAAGCATACTGAAATCCCAAAAACGATCACTACCACGACCAAGTATCACTCCACCACTTTTACACAGCAACAAAAATAGATAAGAAAAGAGGACTCGCATCGCATCCTGCTTTTTTGTACATTTACCCAATCTACAAAAAGGTAGAAGAATATCGATCCCTCTTCTCAAACTAATTTGAATGGTCTCAAATCGAGCATCTCCAAAAAATATGCTAAATCATCCAAAAAATCAGTCGAGCTATCTTGTCTTGTTGCACGTTATTGAAAAAAACATGAAACCTGAGATGAATCGAAAGAAAAATGGTTTGTAAAAATGTGGGGCAATATGCAGCAATCATCATCCTCTGTAAACTTACTAAAAAGTAATGTTACTTAATATAGTAAACTGTATTTTTTAAATTAACTGAAACATCATTACAACACAAAGCCGAAAATAATTATTAATTATGCATGATTAACACTATTTCGTTCTTTCTTCTTTTTGATTTTTTCTAATATACTCACAATTTTTTCCTTGTCAATTTTGTTTTTCTCACTGAAATAAATGCTAAACTATTTTCCGCAGAAATTGGTTTGATTTGGTACTCGAAGCGTGGGTATGGGGACATACTTTGAATTGAAGGCATTTGGTTCATGTTTCTTGAGTATTGCCGGTGAAATCTATGCATGTTTTTTCAGACTTTTAAAATCTGGCAATGGTTCCTGTAGTTTTGGAATAATTATGTATAATGCTAAATCAAGGTAATCCATTAGGTAATTTAATTATAGTACTATGCAAAACTGATGATCTATGAAAAAGGGAATACAATGAATTGCAAGATGGAGCACAAAAAATGAGACATGTTTTTTAGGTCACTTATTTTTTTATGGATTTGGATGCTTTTATTTTGCGTTTCATGGAACTATGACAATTTTGATGCTTTTGTAGAACGATGTGACTAAACTTGATTAGTTGGTCTGATGTAATATTAAATTGTATTGAAGATGAAGCAACACTTTGCATAAATCACTTTGAAAATGAATTAAATTATGGAAAACTAATTAATTGTAATAATATCTATAGAATCGTGAATATTGGATTCATTTAATTCAATTGTGCTGAATAGGTTGTATTTTTAGCCATGAATAATGTTGAATGGTCATGTTCGAAAAGATAACTAATTTTGTACATTAAGGAATCTCACATCACCCCAAAAATCTTTTCCAGTTCACAGCTGCAGTAAAATGCACATATTACCCATGAAATATTTGTTGCAGAGAATTAACCAATTTAAAAACATAGGGTGCATCATAATTTATGGTTCTTTTTATGCGTACAATAAAATATAATTGCAATGATGATCATGGAAGTGTCTTACATTTCACGAGTCGATCAGTCTGTGATGAATGCATTGCAAGTGCAGCTTAATATTAAGAGGTATTTTGTTAAAGTATAAAAAGAAAACTAATTAATTAAATGAATTTTTTCATGTACACTATTTGTTTATTCTAAAATTTATAAACACTAATCAAAATGTAAGTCAATGTTATCTCATTTTATCTTTATCTTTAGAATCATACGTAACAAAGTACACGTCCAAAAGCAAAGAAACTAATTACTACAATTAATTAGACAGAAACTTTAAATACAAACTCGCAATATTACGTACTTCTAACAGAGGACAGATTATTTACACAAATGAATAAATCATAAAGATGAAATTAGATTTGTAGATGTGGACCATGTGAGTGCAGGTGAAACAAAAATGTAAATCATGGGGATTTCCGTGTTTTGCAGATCTTTTTATGCTGAAAGAGTTGTGAAGGGTGTCCATGCTCCTTTCCACACTTTCCACAAATGTACGCGTTTTCACCCAAGTGCTTCGACCGAAAGTGGTCCTCTAAAGTTTTTTTCCGAACAAAGGCTTTAGGACAGACTGAGCATTTATACGGCTTCTCTCCTGTATGGCTTTGAACATGTTTTCGAACTTCCCCACTAGTAGCGAACCTTTTCGCACAAAGTGGACACTTAAACGCTTTCACTTCACTGTGACGTTGCTTGTGATCCTTCAAATTCACTTTCTGATTGAATGCCTTGTGACACAAGTCGCACTGGAATTTCTTTTCATTCAAGTGAACTTGCTGATGCCTTTTGAGGTTACACATTTGTGTAAATGACTTGTTACACTTGGAGCAGCGATATGGACGAGCTCCACTGTGGACTCTTGAATGTATACGAAGTTTTACTGATGTGGGGAAGTCCTTTTGACAAGTGCGGCACCTGAAAGGCCTCTCTCCGGTATGAACTCTCATGTGAACTCCTAGGTTAGCAGCTTGACTGAAGGATTTTCCGCACAGGTTGCACTTGTGATTTCGAATGCCTTCGTGGCAAGTCTTGATGTGTTGCTTAAGGTTACCGTTCTGATTTGATTTGTAGCTGCACTGAGAGCACTCAAAGCTTTTCTCTTCAGAGTGGACCACCTTCTTGTGTTTTGACAGAACTCCCTGTTGTTTAAATCCTTTTCCGCAAATGTCACAAGAAAAGCGTCGTTCTCGACCATGAATTAATTCATGAACCTTCCTGTGGTCTTCTGTGTGGAATTCCTGTGCGCACACGGAACAATGAAACGGCTTCTCTCCAATGTGACGGAGCAGATGAATAGGTAGCTTAGAAGGTGCTTCCCCGCAGAATGGACATGTCGATTTTTCTTTAGACCTAATAGGAAAGAATAAAGCAAACATTAAAATTTCACCCCAATTAGTAAAATTATGTTAAGCAAAGCTTAAATCGCTGACGATCTTAACACATTATTTTTTAAATTAAATTTTCATATTTCGCTTATAAAAACTTACATTTTGTGAAATGTCACTATTTCAAATCAATCAAAACTCCTTTCCTCGCTCAGCTTCACTCAGAAACAGGTCCACTGTTTATTTTCAGGCACCGACTACCGAATAATTTTTAGTTTGCACTGAGAAAATTATTAACCGAGATTTGTCTATAAATAAATAACAATTTTTATTTCTAACAATTTCACTTAAAAAAGTACAATCCTGATTATTTGAGTCGTCAGATCAAAATAAAATGGAGCGGGTAGGCTATATGTTAGAATGGAGCTGCTCACTGAACTCATTTAAAAAGCATTCTAAAATACAAACGATCACTATCATCAATCACGCAGACGCATGCAAGTCCCAAAGCTATAAAATAGATTTAAAAAATGTTGTCCTGGATTTTTTTACATTCATCACCGTATCTACAAAATGGAGAAGAATATCGATCCCTAATCTCACACTAATTTGAATAGCCCCAAATCTCGTATCTTAAAAAGTATGCTAATGACCACGTAGAACTACCTTGCTTGTATTTCTTACACGTTATGAAAAACGAAGAGAATGAAAATTGAAATCTATCTATGCATCGCTAATCCCTTTTTTCGAAGATACAACCAGTCAAACAAGAGATGCATGTCATAAGAAAAAACGCAAGTCAAATAGGCTTCAACTTTAAATGTACACTGACAAAAAGTACTTCATATTTTTTTGGAGGAAGTAAGAACGAGAATAGGAATTTATCAATATAATATTTGCTTTGCTTAGTCATAAGAGCACTCATTTTTCCTACTATATTCATCTATGACCAAGGTTAATATTTAGGAAGGTGAAGCGTATGGCTGGCTACATTACCAAAGTTTTTGTACTTTGTTCTTTTGACATGATCGCTTCTTCTCTGCTACCTGGCTTGTTGCAGAGGAAATGAAGATGTATTTTTTCAAAGTTAGGTTGTTGTGTAACTCTGGTTGTCGTTGTCTTTGCCACTTTGTGTTTCTTATCCAGAGAAACTTTTGTGCAGAGCAAAACTACTGACTGTGTATGTCCCATTTTGTTTTGAATCAACGCAACCCTTTCTTCTCATGCATTACCCGTCCCTATTATGAAATAATATTTTGCATGGTTATTTCAGTTTACTTGAACAAGAGATGATTTCTTCTTAAGAAAAACTATTGTTCCTTTCCTCCGTTTGCACAATTGCACATTGACTAAACACATCGTCACATCATAGTCATAGTACACATGACTATGCATATCCCTTCACTCCATACATTATGCAATGCATGTTTATCTCAATAGAAATCATACATATCATTTCTTTTAATTTTTAGCTAATTATAAGTATCTTTATACCCAATATGTTATTGTGGCAAAACAAGTCAAGCCATCTAAACTCGTTCGTTAGATCAGTCAATGGAATAAAAATAGTTAAATTAATTTGCAGTAGTTCTTTAAAATATAAAGGGAATACTTGGTGAAGTGACCTCAGGTTAAAAAAACTGCACAATTGAGTAATTAATTATTAGTTAGTAAATAGTTGTGGGCGTTTTTTGCTGTTTCTACTTACAACACATTGATATTTTTAATACAGAGGACCTAATATACTTGCTAATTTGTAGACTTGTGACTAAAATAAAAAATATTAAATACGGATGAATGAAATCAATTTGTGTAAGTATTGAACAATGCGTTTTCTTCTTTTTCTTTTTTTAAGGTGAGAATGAGAAAAATGGCCTCACTGTCCATCCGTTCTCAAGAAGGCAGAGAACAAGGCTCTTGGCTGTGGATCTAATTGCGTAAGATCTTCTTTTTCTAAACAGTTAGATACAACTAAAAGATTGCTGCTTCTTGAATTTACTATTTTTTATTTGAGATTTTGTACGAAAATATTGTACTGTGATGTTTTCACAGGAGTTTGCTACCTCAAAAGCCATTATATTACTGCTTGGTTAGCCACTTTGGTACTGCATTTCTCTCCAAAAAATTCAACAGCTTGGTTTTACCCTGTGTAATATATTCAGAGATGGAGAGACGAATGTGGAAGATGATGTCAAGGTGGAATCTCATTAACCTGGTTAAAAATCTGGACAACAGCTTGGTGGTCATCCTGAGAAGAAAATGGTGTATCAAACTGGCTTACTACTGCCAACTCAAGGAATAACTATTGCTATGTGAAAATGCATAAGTTAACCTTCTTTTTATTATGCAAATTTAATCTTTGTTTCGTTCTTATCTCATTCTGTTTTTGTATTTTATCTTTTAAATTATTACAGGATTGGGTGATGTTGTAATGAGGGATTCTTCAATTTTCTTACTTCGTGGAACCTCAAATATAGAATTAGTACTTAAGTAAAGTAAATAAAGAAGTGCAAGAAGTATTTTTTTTACTGATTTTTAAAGTTTAGAAGTAAAAAAATCAATTATATTTTTTTGCCCATATAAACTTTATCAGTATGTTTCTGCAAAACTATGGTCTCATGACAAAGTTTGATGCCAATACTCTAATCTATCGATTCATACAATAATTTTTTTGCCCATTTGATTAGCATGTAACCGTTAATTGGCCGTTACTCCGAAACCGTCAAGCCAATTTGGCCCAAAACCAATAGGCTTCTTACTTGTACCCTAAGGTACTTGTGTACCAATTTTGAAGTCTGTAGGTCTAAGCGTTTTTGAATTAAAGCGTGGACAGACAGACAGACATGGTATACGATCTGAATAAGAAGTACTAGTACTTGCACTTCTTAATAACGTTTTTAACATGAAAAACTTTAATTAATTGCTGACACACGCGATTTAATTTGGTTTCAGAATACGTGATTAACTTCTTGAAACAAAAAAAGTTTAAAAATTTGGAAAGCCAATCTGAAAATCTTGGACAAATCTTACCTTCTTTCAATAACAATGAAATTGCAAGGAATATTCCAATGCGCTCCAATAAAACTAGTTCCAGCTCCAACCACAGTTTTCAACCCCGAAAATATTCAAGTTAAAATGCATCAAAGATCCTACTTGCACAGACTTCAGCAAAAAGGCTTCCTTATTCTGTTTGCGGGAGTTTTGCAATTCATCCAAGTATCTGAGTATTTTAATTGTGGGAGTAATATTGACAATTTCAATTAACCTTAGCGCATTAGTTAGATTAATGCAGGATTACAGCTATCATAAAAATAACTTATTACTTATTTTATTACATCCGGTTTGGGTATTTGACTCAATTTGTATTACTTTGTTAATGATTGGTGGTATAGTTTCTGTATACACTTCATCAAAGCAGAAAATTGAGAAAACGAAACATTTGGAAGTGACGTTTCAGTCAAAGTACTGTAAAAAGTGGTCCAGGCGATTTTTCAAGTCATGTAGAATTCGAAAGACAAAATTTAGTGACAACAATTTTCTAGAAGAAAGCACTTCATTGAAATATCTTGACTTTTCATTTAATTTGAAAGTTCAATTACTTTTAGTAACAAGCAAATAAAAATACTTCCGAAATCGATTAGACATGGTCATTCAATATATGAGCTTAATTATGTAATTTCTAAGTGGGTTATGTGATACAGTGAAGTAGCTAAAATGCATTAATTATATTTTACCTTAATTACAAAAAAATCTTGTATACTAAGTTAAAAGTGTTTCAATTCTAAACTAAACCCAAAATTATGAGGAATACCCAGATAAATTTAAACATACAATTATACAGGCTAACAAAATGTAAACAACCTAATAAAAGCACAATTATCTAATCTGTTATTCGAAAACAGTTTTTTTGGTTATGCTCGGCTAGTTTCCCGACCCATCAAAACACTTGAATATTTACAGCAACAGCAAACTAACAGTGCTTGTTACACTGAAGTCAATCAAGCTTAATGGAGTCAACTCATCAAAATAATTTGATGCTCCGAAATAAACCCGCATTACTCTCCAGCTTCTAACCTTTCTCCGTAAAACTCTTTCACTCATAACACATTTATTTGCCCTCACCTTCACCATCAATTTTTTCGACACCTTAAAAACTCCCGACTTGTATCCACCATCAAAATCCTTCATTGCCGAGAATGCATCAAATGCAATAATACCACAATTTAGTAATACCTGAAAAGGCACATCTTTATACAAGCCAACCATTGTGTACAGTGCAGTCATAAAACCACTTGTACAGTTTAGTATATAAGCCACTATTAAAACACCACCATGAAAACCGTTAAGTCTTCCAAGTAGTATTTCAATTTCCCTGTACATCAACAAGAGTTTGTTGACACT
>JAQFXM010004317.1:0-17465 GCA_034693345.1 Entomobrya multifasciata | reverse complement strand
CACTTGCACAGAGGGCAAGCAGATAGATGGATACAGTTACAATGATGCGATGTGGAGATGAGGAGGATTGTGGTGGGCAGTAGTGTGCTCAAGGCTGTTCTCTGAACAACTTGAATTTTAATTGAAAGTGCATCTTCAATGACGCGTCGTATGGCAGGTAGGTATTCAAGGCATAACGCAGTAGAAAAACTCATGATGGGTGATAATGATGATGATGAAGTTCTAGGTTCGGAAAAGGGGTGATGTAATGAGGAAAAACGTTCTTGTGTATGTAAATGTGCGTGACACATCATTCCAGAACTAACGTAAGTTGGAGTTGGTTGCGTATATGTACGTTGGTCTCTCCAAAGTTCAATTGATGACTCTTCTCTGGGCTGTATGACTGGGATACGTAAGACTTCCGTTTCCAGATTTAGATAGTTCATAATTATCTGTACAATGAACCCTAATTATCATTGGCTAATTGCATTTTGAAGCAGAAATTTTCCTGCGTTCATCGAAATGTTGGTAGAAACAGAAACAGCAATTACAGTTTGTAATCTAATCTAACTTAAGTGTAACTATCTAATTACAAGCAATAACAATGAGATGTAAGCATGAATCGTAAAATATTTAAAATGTTACGACTGATCGTGAGTGTGTTTGAAGTGCGTATGCCTCCATGTACACCGTTTTGTACTCCTTAATATCAAAAAATTAGTATGAAAAGAAACCTGAAAGAAAACAATGGAAGTGGCTAAAAACTTAAAACAAGTCATTGTACCAAGAATATTAAAAACGAATAATTGTAGGAAGTGCTGTTCACACATCTAGTAAAAAAGTACGTGCTACAAACAAATCGCTTATACCTTGAAAACAATGATCATCTCTTGATAGACGTATATGGCGAAAAGCTAAAACTGAAGGAAAAATATTTAACTTGATAAATAACGTGTATTTTTTCAGTAAACGGTATAATATGCTAAATCTATATATGTAGTTATGTAGTCAATTGCACTCATATAGGGACCTAATTTTGATGCAGCATAAAATATTATAATGCAGTAGTTTAAGTTAACGATGAATATTGCAGATTCTCTTTAATTGTTTTTGACTGATTGAAGAGGATTTATACAAGATTAATCCAAAGTTTATTATCCACTATAATGTAACATTGAAATGGTATATTTCTACTCATTAATGCTAGTGACGTTAGCAGTGACAATCAATTTCCCGTTGTTTGCAGTGCTATTATTCAAAACAACATTGCGTTCAATGACACCTCCGAATGTCGACAGAATCTCATCTAGTCTGATAGTTACGTTTCCCATAAACTAAAAGAAATTAAAACACAATTTTTACTGTGAAATTCTGTTGAAAATATTATTTGGTTTTCAGGTTCGATTGTTTAAACAAGGTAATTACTCTTACATCATCGGCATCAAGATCATCATCAAACAAATCCAATGTTAATTGCTAAAAAACAAGAAAAATAAAACATGTAAACATGTAACGTCAATGGTAAATTATTGACTGAAGCGTAAAAATACAACAGTTCTAAGATTCACCTCCTTGTTCCTCGAAAGACTACTGTTATAACTTTAGTTAGATCTAACCTGAGAAGAAGCGTTCAAATAGATGACACTGAAAGTTTCAGGCCAGCTTGGATTTTGGGTATCTGACAACTTAGATGTTTCCCCAAGCTTCAACGGGGGATTTGGAGAGTTTTGATAGGTAATGATTACGTAGGGATCGGGGTATCCTGCGAGCATTTTATAGAAAAAATTAGCATAAGAATTTCTTAACTGCTGGCGAGAAAATATGCAAAAAGTCACTTAATTTTTTTTTGAAATGTCTGTCTACCTCCAAATGGGTCAAAAGATGGAAGATCTCTGAAAATATAAATAAATTATAACGCTTGTAAAACACAACTGGACCAAATTATGAAATTACATTATTTTCTATATTTCTATGAAATCTATTAATACCTCGCCGACAATTGAAAACTTATAGTTGCATTATTAATGAGTGGTCCTGTCCCCTGTGCAATGGAATACGATACTCCGACAAGAAGAAGGCCAACAACAAAACGTGCGTAAAATTTTTGAAACATTTTGTTTCTGGTTAAGTTTTTGGAACGAATCTAATCAGAAGACTTGATAAAATGTCACAGAATCGAGTGCTCTAAGGAACCGAGGAGCTGGAGAACGAATTTGTAAATGTCAATGATTTTATATGTTCGCAGTTTACACTTACATACATTAGATTAGTCCGATTAGCTGGAATCTTTATAGATGATTTATTGTTTTATAATATTCAAATACAATGTCATAAAAAGTTGTTGGAATCATATCGTCATTATTTACCGTTACTCATAATTTTTGTGAGAATCCATTTAAATTGGAGCAATCAAACCCGTTAAGTAGCATAAAGTTTTTAATCCAGGGCATATTACTGATCACTGTGATCACATTACATCTAGATGTTTGAACCAAAACCGCATTATAGCTAACATCTAACCTGTACACAATTTTTTTCTGATTAAAATGCATGCGTAGATTTACATGCTAATTAGGCTACATTGTATGTTATGCAAAGTAAATAAAATCGACTTCGTGTTTACAACCTTGTTTAATCCCTTATCTGCGTGTTATCTAAAAAACGATGTAGTAATGTCAAGCACGTAAACGCTATAAATATAAATTTTATTTCACAACTTATTTCGCATCTTTGAATGTAGTGGGAAAGTAAAACTTTTAGTCAATACTTTTGGACCAGATTGGTCCCAATTTAAAAGCAATTTATGATTTATTTAGAATTACAACCCATGAAATAACTACAAGCATACTTTATGCTTGTTCACTCCTGAGGAAGTCAGAATTTTGATGTAGTTTGCTTCCATTTAATTACCGAATCCATTTGTAAACAATCTAATTATATAACAGGTCGTTGCCACGAATTGCAGTTGTTGGACGAAAAATTAATGAATATTTAAAAATGTAATGCTCCTGCAATAAAGATCGTTAATGATCGAGATCATGACAAAAATGGCATAATTAAAACAAACAGTGAAACTAGATTTGCTACCCCGGTCACAGTTACGCTCATCAATAAAAATTCAATGATTCAAACAATTAAAACGTAGTCAATCAATGATATACAAACTAAACTAAGTCATGTAAACTTTTAACTTCAACTTGGAACATGTAGCAATGCAATTTCCAAGTGAAATGTGTAAAAAAAGAGAGTGGAGTTTGGAGTTTGCCATGCGCTGCGCTGTGTGCAAAATCGTGTTGCAAGATGCCCCAAAAAATGACAACGCCATTTCACATTATACTCCCATAGTTTGCTTTGTAAATATTTATTTAATGGCAAATATTCAGTAATATAATGACGCAATTAAAAAATAAACTTTTTTTTTTGAAAAAATTCAGTCCTTTCAAATGCAAATGTACAAAAAGAATTAACCTACTAGGTTATGTAGTCTGAATAATATGCTAGTTTACTAAATTAGATCATTTGCGAAGTAGCAAATACGTCAGGAAGAAGAAAACAGCACCTATGAAATATTTTTACAATAAAAAATTAACAGGATTCTGAATTTCAGTTACATTAAACAATGGATAAAGATTATATAAAATAGAAAAAAAGAGCTTACTTAAAATCAGCTCTCCCGGATACATGATAACAAGAGCCATTCTGTATCCGACCAACTTTGAAAGAGCTATAGAATTGACAAGTGGTCAGGTAAGTAATTTTCCACAATTTTGGAAAAATATATGCTTGTCTTATATATTTAATAGATATAGGAACCTTACAATGAACGACTACGGGAAAATTGCCCCCGAAGTTTTCCATGATGAAGAATGCAACCCCGAATGCAGTTGAGCGTATGGACGGAGGTGTAATCTATTGAATTAATTTAAAAACATGTTTACAAGATAGTTGATTTGACATAAATGTGCATAATGTTTTAGGATAATGTTTTGCAGTTCTTACCTCTACCAGAATTGTAAACATGGCTCCAAACCACATCGCACCTGTGAGAATTTTGTTTTGATAATATATTTTTTAGCATATTCAAATGCAAAATGGCGAAATTGTATGGGACAGCAAAAGTGTAAAAAAATACAGTAAGTAACATACCAAATAGGTAGCCAATCGCTTGTGGAATAAATACCCATGGTGGATCCATGTAAAACATCGCAATGCTGAATGGTGTTGCGATCAACTAAAATAAAATCCATTTTATGTTCTGTAATTATTTCTCAGCTATGCAATAGAAACGTCTAGAGTAAGATTACAAATCTAAACACATCAATCTATTTTTCAAAATGTGTGAAAGTTACTTACCTGACCGACTGCCAATACTATAGCTCTGGATCTTACTCCCATCCTTTTCACCAATTTGTCCGATGACACGCCACCCAAAATGCTACCCAAGACTCCACCAACACTGTAAATTAAAGTTAACCACCAGCCGACATCATATCCGGGATAATAGACTTGGAAGAAGAGGGCCGAATTGTATCTCAAGGTATACCCAGCTAAAAAATACATAGCAAAAATATTAAGCATCATTCTCTCATTTTGTTGTCTTTACTTTTCTTTATCAATCCTACCCGATCTTCTAAGACAAGCAGCTAAAATGAGGTAAAGCGTCACAAAACGAAAACATTGTTTCCAGTCTGATTGCGACTCTCCTGCTGAACCCTCAACTTGTTCCCTGTTGTTGCTAATAAGTGATTCCATGTCATCAGAATGGCCATTTCCTACTCCATCAGGATGAATGGAATAGGAGCTCACTGCTTCATAAGCATTGTAACTCGATTCTTTGGCAGCTTTGGCCTCCTCAGGATTTTCCGTTGGTTTGGGTATGGGATCAGAAACCGACATGATGAGAAGGAATGCTATAAATATTCCAGGAAGCCCGGAAATCATAAAAGTTGATCTCCATCCCTAAAACATATATACTCATTTCTAAATTCCACAAACTAACAATACGCGTTATCGTTATCACTGCATATTAAAAACTCATTTTTACCTCATCAAAGAGGTTGAGCTCTGTGACGTATGTTCCAACTGCATATGACACACCATAACCTGACACACAAAAAAGCAAATTGCTTAACATTTCCTTCCAAGTTCCAAGTATTTTTGGGGTCATAATATATGCTATAGTCTCATACTGCATACTGACCTATGTACATTCCACAGTTATACAGACTCATGGCAGTTGCCCTATCTTTCTGACTGTACACATCACAAATCATTCCAGCGGCTAATGGACTGCATCCAGCAACTCTAAAGCATTTGAAATCACAGAGGTTTTTATTTGCCGTAATTTTTCTATGAACAAGAAATGATGCATAAATGTAAAAAAATACCCAACGCCTTGAACTATTCTGCATAAAAGTAAATGCCAGAATTCAGTCGTTAGTCCAATACATGCCGTTGAGATACTGAACAAGAGTGTCGCCACAAAAAGCAGGTAAACTCTGTTTAGCTTGTCTGCAGCGATTCCCCACACGATTCCAGCTACAGTGAACACTGCCATAAAACTCGGACCGGCGAGTATTTGATAAGCCATACCTAAACCATTATAAGTCCATTCGCATGCCAAAGCTCCACGTGTCGTTGTGATATTTGTGCATCTAAATTTGCAAAAGGGAAATTCTTAATACATAGTTTATGTCTAGTTAATTGTCAAATCAAATTAAACTCACATATCTTCAGTTTCTGCATCTTCACAAACTCCAGACTTAATATGTTCTATATGCGGTTTTTCAATACAGCCTATTTCCCCATAATGAAGATCTTGAGCCACAGGGCGACTTACTACCCCAATCAGGTAATGACCCAGTTCCCCAACAAGATAAATTGCAGCCAGTACAGTTAACATCCACGAGCCTTTCCATTTTTCCCACGAAGATGTGGTTGGGGTTGTGATCGGCTGAATGGGTGTTTCTTCTGCGTTTGGATTGTTATTCATCTAAAAATGATTTCATAGTAAAATATTATTTCCACCTTAATCCTAAAACTATTACAAAAATTGGTTTTTTATCACAAACTTTAGGGAAAGGAATTTCAAGAGGTGAGAGCAGAGGTATGTTTCTCGTGCAAGGTAACTGTATAGACTAATTGAAGAAAGCGTGCTCAGTACAAGAATTTTTAGGGAATGAATGAGTCAACCCTATAGGTATAGGTCAAGATTAAAATGATGCACAAGACTTAGATTTCACATTTTTGTAACTTAAAATTTGCATGACTGACTGTAATGCAATACATATATACTACGATCAAAAACTTCATGGAATTTCATGGAGTAAACTTTAATCCCATTAATGATAATGCACTCTTGACTAGACACATCATGAGCATTATGTCTAGAAACGTTCAAAATACAGTAATGCATGTCACAGTCGCAGTACAAGTGTAGTAAGTAGTAAACATTTGTACATGCATTACCATCACCCAAAGGAGTACTTTTCCATTTCATATAATGATGAATGATAATCATTAAATGTTGCGAGTAATGCATCATGATTCATGATTAACAATTTGTTTTAAAAACAGTCAATATTTGTTTGAACAGGAAAAACATAACCTTATGCACATCTGCTAACGGTAATGTGTATTTTAATTAAAAAGTAATCCTTTATACCGTTAAAAACTCCGATTTTCACAATTTCTTCCGATCCAAAAATGTCTCAAATTTCCCCTAAATGTTTCTGATTATATAAAAATGAAAGAAAATGGGTTGTAAGAAAATATAGCACTGAAAATCCAAAAAACATGCGGCAGTGATGGAAGATCATGCTGCGAGCACCTCCACAAAAATGAGAAAAAAGCTAACTGCCACTGCGCGGATTCTATTTATACAGACCTGATTCTTTGTGGAGGGGTCATCGGTCATTTTCTACACAACATTATTACGCTCTTTCCTTGGTCAATTGGTCATCGTGCTACGCTCATTCCATTGAATTACTATTGACTATTTCTTCTTTCTTGTTGTCGTCTTTATATTCAACTTTCTTGGGATTTTTGTGGCAATAATATATCATGAAGATACGCACGTCGGACGAGAAAGACGAATGATATCATCGTAATGTATATGCAGTCATATTAATCATTATCTTCTTATGATTATAGAAAGGTTTGTGATGAATTCTGAGTTTTTCCTGTTTTTAACTTGAAATAATATTGATTTTGTTTTTACTTTTGATTACGATCCTTTGCCCTCGTTCATAAACATTAATAATTTATTATGTCAAGCCGTAGTACAAAGTATATAAAGGAATTCTTTAATAATAAATCAAAGCAAGGCGTGGAAAAATTATGTATCTCAGTATTGAATGTATGCATAGGATCTGGTTGTCATTCATAGGATTCATCCCAACAATAAAAATCATCTTGCACAGAAATAAGGCACCTTTTTATTCTCAGCCAATTATCATTGTGAATTTTGAGACCGAGACCGAGTATCATATCAGACTAAAGCTTACTCCACATTCTTTTGGAAAATCCATTATTTGTTTAGTATAGTAGGCAGTAGGCACTGTACTTATTGATGTACTTCCATAATTTCTATTAGACCTGTCTCTGTCTAACAACTTTTTATTTTTGGAATAGAATTAAATCTTTGTTAGCATGCATAGTGTGGTTGTGGTACATCACTAGTGAAGCCTGCGTATGCAAATATTGTGAAAGGTTTTAGTAGGAATATCACTGCCTTGTGATATTGCGGTCGTTGTTCTCAAAAAAAAGTTTAATTTTTGTGGAAGAAGATAGACTTTCTTTGATTTGATATGATCCAGAAAATACTGGGTTGGAGGTCTCACATAAAAACCGTAGATCATTCATGACAAACGTCACATAATTTGACATTATTGTCAATTTTGACGTGGTATGATATTTTTTATTTACAGGCAGTTTAGGATAGAACGTGATTATATTATGTACAAAGTATGATTAACATTCAAACTTTTCCATGTTCACACCTAATTTAAGGTAATGTCAATGTTGGTCGACTTTCCCAATTCATGATTCTATTTTTTGGAAATAATTAATTGGTCCTTGGCGCCATACCTATATCGTACTTGTAGGATGCCTGCCGGCAAAGCCGGTAGCATTTATTTCGAAACGGTATGCTTGAAACACTTAATAGGAAGGACAAATTAAACAAGTTAATTAATCCTTTGACAAAGTAAACCAAGCGCACAAAAACGCAGATTTTCTTCAATCGTTTCTTTATGAAAATGCTGCTGGTTTCGCTGACGTAACGGTCGGCTTAGCGTTTTGTTAAACAAACGCATTTCATTTGCAAGCTCTGCTTGATTATTCCAACGAATTGGCACACATTTTTGGGCACCATACATATTTTAGTTAATGATGTCTTTAGTTGACCTTAAAGATCTCAAACGAAAACTTGTGTGTGTAGTGTGTAGTGTTAGTGTACTTGATAACATTTATGAGGATGAAGATGATAGATACGTTATATTTATTTATTTTTAATTATTTGCGCATTTTGGTGCATATTATTAACCAAACGCTTGTTAAAATAACTCCCATGCATAATAAGTATTTATGAAACAACTGTATATTTTTTTTGGATTGATTCCTACCGCATGACGTATTGATTCTGAATGCAAAAATCATCAAAGTGCGCAGTCATGTGAAATGCTCACGGCTCACGTAAGACTTTCATTAGCCCAACGCAAATTTTTTAAATTCATCGTAATGTGATGCAAGAATAAGCTGTGAATATTACTGAAGTAAACTCTGATTCGATAACTGATATAGTTTTATTCGAAAAAACAAAAGTTATATTATAAGTAATCAATACAAACGAAATAATGTATTAGGAAACGCCTGTAATTCATCGTCTGAAAAGGTCACTTTTGCGTAAAATGATCCACATGTATTCTTCTAATTATAAACTCTAATTGAAACACATCTACTTTTTACTTGTAACTTTAGCCATTCTTAAGATAGTGCTAGGCACGTTAAAAGTTTCTTCTTTTGGTTTTGCAAGAACATCATCAGATATAGGCTTAATTATATGACCCAAACGTGTAATGACTTTGGGAGCAGTAAGAGATTTTACTGCGCTTTCGGGCATCCACGTTCTACCAATTGGAGCTCGTACTATTTTCTCAAAATCCTTTACTCGGGTAAATGGGAATGGTACCTCCTTCACCTAAAATTGTAAATAAAGTAGTTTAAGAATTTTCAGTCAATAAATCAAATTAAAAGATCAGCACTAAAAGCAATTCATAATTTGTAAAATGTGTACCTGATGAGCTCGAACTTTATCATCGACAGCTTCATTTATAATTACATGAGAGGCACGAGCATCTTTACGTGCTGGTCCCTTCTTTGCTTTTTTGACAAATCTTTTCTTCTTCGTTGGATTTGCAACAATATCTTTTCCAGCCCATGAGCCCCAACCCGGCAGAAAATTATCAAGGTCTTGTGGTTGTGATGCTTCAACAGTATCTTTCTTTTGTTTTTGAAATTCGTTTACTACATCATCATCCTCAAATGCCTCCGCAATTAAATGTCTTTGGTCAGTCTCATCGTCAGAGTCCTCCGATTCTTCCAATAAATCAACTACTTTCGAATTTTCCGCATTAAATTGGGGGACTATACTTGAATTGGTCTTCGTGATTTTCAGGAATTTATCTGGATCTACTTCCAAAGATACTTTAGCCGCACTTTTATCATCTTTCTTATTCAGCGTGGCAGCTTTCTTGGTAGAGTGACTGGGGAAATTTATTTCACCAGTTTCATTTACACCTTCAGTATTGATCTCCTCTTCATTTACAATTACTTCTCTGAATTCATCTGCATCTCCATCAGTATTGCGATTTGCTCTGTTCACCTTTCCTTCGTCGTTTTCTGATTCATTTTCTTCAGATTCAGAGCCAGAACCAGATTCTTCACTACTCTCAGCATCATCATCACCTTCCTTCGTGGAATCCTTTTGTTTCTTTTGCATTTGACGATTATACTCCTCCCAAAACTTTTTATATCCAGTATAGTACATCTGAAGTTTCTCATTTTCTTGAAGTGACGGTTTTAGCATCCACGGATTTTCAACTGACGATTTCACAAGTAAGGGTAATTCCATGTTATCGTCATCTTCAGAATCACTGGATTCCTATATCGAATAATCAAGATAAAACAAAGCATGACATGAGTATAATTGCACAATAAACAAACTTTGAACCCTAAAATGCATTCGTAGACCAGAAAATAGAGAAACCAAAACTATTACCTGAACTTTCTGCGTCAAGTCTCTGCTAATTTTCAACTGTTCCGAAAGTGCCATTCTGCTGTCCTTATCATACTTTGCTCTAGCTGCTTGCATTTTCGCCCACTTACTCGTATTTCTATGCTTTAAACTCATACGCTCTTGAACCCGTGCTCTTTCCAATTCTTCTAGCTTCACCATTGCTGCTTCCGGATCTTTCTTTTGAAGTTCCTCAAATTCCTTCATTTGTAGCTTTATCTTCGTCTTTCTTAACAGACGATGGTATTTCTTGCTTTTAATTTTGTTCTGTCGTTTAGCCTTAGACATAGCGTAAGATTGCAAAGCCCTAAGTTTAGCCATTTCACTGTGTGTCGCCATTGCTTCTTCGACAGATAGTAAGTATGACTCCATATCAGTTTTTGCAGGGTCCTTAGACATTTCTGCTTTCTTCCTTTGAACGTAATCTTCTCCATAAAGTACTTTAGCGATTTCCTCTTCCAGTGGTGTAACAGGCTTCATAAAAAATATTTTTCAGATTTTAGAAATCATTATTTCATGTTTCTTCCAATTTTGTATAGTTACTTCTCAAAATGGCCAAGACTTACCATGAATTCAGTGCCATCCTTATTTCTTTGAGGCTTTTTAAATGCCTTCTTGTCCTCGCTTAATGGAAACACCAACTGTTCAGCTGCACGGTTGTGGTACACGACCGAGTTCCATTTACTGACCTCTTCTTTCGCATGGTCGTACAATACAGTACGCTTCACCTGATATGGAAAATACAATTTTTAATTAATATGCATTCACACTAAGATTCCCATAATTCATGATTTGGGCATTTTGCAATCAGCAAACCTTTTCAGAAGTAATTCTTTCAGCTGGAGCATCCAGCGTTTTTATTCGCCTGTTCTTCGCAGTTTTTTCATTATCTGTCGCAGCCTGAAGCTTGGCAACTTTCTCCACCGTTTTTGTATCCCCGACTTCCTTCACCGATTCCAAAAATTTGTTCATGCCTCCTTCGTCCACCATGACACGCCTCTTTACCGTACCAAACTCTTCAACATTCTTGGCCGCCTCTTTACGCTTCATAGGAAACCTGAAATACACAAAAGCAAAAATTGTTACGTTTTTGTAAAATGCGATCACCATTATAATCAAATGTTAAGTATAAATGACTGATCTCATACCTTTTTGTGGGGATAATTTCTCGGACTGTTTGCATTAGGTCAAGTGTTTTTAAATCCCCGGTTTCCTCATCGGACTGCCCGAGAATTTTAGCCGGATCCTCGTCGACATCACTGTCATCATCGAAATTAAAGTCTCTATCAAATAAATAATAAAATATTTACATATCAAACATGTACTTGTTTAAGATTGCTTATGACATGAAGTGACATGACCTGACATGGCACGTAAATACAAACTTACGTATTGGAATCTTGCAAAGAGGCACCATTTTCGTCATTGTCACTATCAATATTATCTGCCAGACCATCAGCACCTGAACCTGACAATTCCAATGTAGTATTTTCATCCTCGTCATCTTCAACAATCCACTGCTGAGTAGCACCTGCATGCACTTTGGGCTTCCTTTCAAGTTTAGGCTTACTAGCTTTCAGTGTTTTCTTTAACTTTTGATTGACCTTATCCCCTTTCTTCTTCAACCCTTTCCCTTCTTTCCCAACTTTACGTTTAACTCCCATTTCAAGCTTTTTTCCGTTCTTCATCTTTGTCAACTTTGAATTCGATGAAAAACCTAGTTCACAATCAACTCGATTTGTTTCACAGTTTACATTAGAATCTACTTCAAACAAAAACCAAGTCCTGAGTCAAAGGTTATCGTGCTGATCATGTTCTTAAATGTGCGTCAATTAATTATGTTAATTAGTAAAACAACTGAAAAACCGTACGATTATGAAAAATCAAAACAATCCAATGAAAACATTCAATGAACTGAATTGTGTCTTTCAAGCTTTTGCACACAACAACACACGAAAAGCACTGTCCTGTCTAAGCACATGGTGAAATTAGATTGGCCGGCAGAATGAAAGCATATGCTTTGGGGGATAACAATAATAGTGGGAGCTTTGAGATGCATGTAAAGCCAAAGGATAAGAGCGTACGTGCACGTAAACAAATTAGGTCTTCATATGAAGACACATGCATGTGTATCAGTGTCAGTGTATTATCCAAGTTCAAGACAGTCAAAAGTCAGCTGTGTTATGTTAATCAGTTTTATTGTTGTTGACCAATGACCAGCAATACAATCTACAATTATTTACTTGAACCATATGCCGTTAATTGAACTATTAATTATAGAATTACTCCTTACAGAAATTTTGCATTTCAAGAATACTTTCTCATATTTGTAGTAAATACTTCGTGAAAGTAAAAAGTGTCTGTGCCATTTTTGTTTTGATTTAATCATCGTTAAACTTTTAAAGTTGATACAAAAGTTGCCAGACTTCCATAGTTGTGCAAATCTAGTTTACATTATCACTTTTAGAAATGGCTGCTTTGGGATTGGTAGCCTATGATGGAAGTGGAAGCAGCAGTGAAGATGAAGATGAGCCCATGCCTTCAACTAAAGCTGCTTCAACTGCAACATCGTCTTCTTCGTCCACTCAAGTTCTAGGCACTCAGAAAACAGCGGTTGTAAATGGATCTTCGTCGTCCGCGACCTCAAGTTCCATTAAACCATCTGTGATATTTTCAAGATTTATTGATGATGAGGAGGATGACATAGTGAATGATGGAAATATTGAAGGAAGTGATGATGAATTGGGTCAGTCGGATCAAGGGGTCAACCCAATGTGGTCTAAATTATTACCAGAACCGAAGAAAGCACCTGCGGAGGTTGTAGAAGAGGAAGATGATTTAGAGATTGGTCCAATTCCACCTAAGAAAACTTATGGGGATGAGGAACTACCACAGCCACCTAAACCATCTACTATTCCATCTTTAAGCTCGACCAAGTTTAAAGGGAAAGTCCGCATTTCGATACCTTTTCTGAATTCGGTAAGTTTATGAGTATTATATGATTTTATTAATGCCCATTTCTATGCTTAAAATATATTTTTGTTAAACGTTATCTTGTTTGAATATTTTAGCTGGAGGATGAGCCTGCTGACGAGGCAGAAAAACGAAAAATCGTGCAGCCGTCTGAGGTAAAATATACATATACGTAAACCAAAAATATATGATGAGTACCTAAGATATGGCTTTCTTTTAATTATAAAAATGGAAACAATTTTCTGTTTTTTAATTTATAGAAAGGATCTGGTCTTTTCGCTTTGCTGCCACAACCAAAGAATTCCTTTGGAGCTAGAGCCATGGACTCCAATATGTTTCTGAAAAAGAGTGTCCCTCCAAGCAAACCTCAAGCGGATGCAAACGATAAAACTCCCGATCCTCAGTCGCAAGCCGGCACGTCAGTCAATAGATTAATACCTGACTCAGTTAAAAACAAGTTGAAGAGACCAGCACCTAGTAAATTGGACGAAATAAAAGCTAAATTAAACAAGGCAGGGTCTTCAGCAAGCAGTGTTCGTAAATACGCCAAGGATAGTGATTCAGATGATGACGACACAGGGGATTTCTTTTCCTTGGATTCTACTGAAACAGTGGATCCAGAAGCTCTTGAGAAATTAAAACTTCCCATGCAAAATTTCGATAGAGTACAAGAACCACCTGCTGCTGTAGCTGAAGATGAAGAAATGGATACAGAGGATTCACAGGGATACGCTGCAGCGTCAACCTCTCGTTCAGAAGATTTGGTAAGTATTTGTTTGTACTTTCACAAACGCATGATTCATGTCTCACTTTCGATGAATTTTAATGTTTATGTTTATACTTACAGATGAAGTTTATACAACCCAAGAGAGGTAAAAAGGAAGACGTAAAAATTATAGACATTAATGCCGATGACCTACGACCAGATAACACGGAATGGTTGAGGAATATTACAGACGAGGTAAGAGAATCAAATGATGCTAAGCATTGTGAGATGTGTTTTATAAATTTATTGAATGTTCTTAAATTATTGTCCTAAATATTTATGATTACAGTCTCAAGCCCCTGTCAGAAAAAGCAAAGGATTGGGAGGAATGGTTAAACGTAAACATCAAATCACTTACTTAGCCTTTGAGGCCAAGGCTCGAGAACAAGAATTGAAAAACCAATGGGCACAGAATCGTGCAAACAAAATGGCAACAAAAAATAAATACGGTTTCTAAACGAACAACAACTTCAGAGCCACCGCATGGAACGATTTTTATATTTTAATGTTAATTTACTTTATTGATAGCCAATAAATTATTATAAATAATACTCCGTATAAATCACATTTCAAAAAATAACAATTTCAAGTTTTCGAAGAAGTTATTTGTGTATTTTTGTTTTTGCATAGACAACGTGAACATTTTGGGGAAAATAGGATTATCAGGGAAAGTGTTACATACATAATACATGTACATATTGAAACTTAACAATGAAACCAGAGAATTAATCACACATCAACTCTTAACATAGATAGTGAACTTGTCTTTTTTAAAGTTCTTCAGTCTGTTTGGAAAAGTATTGCTTTTTGGCTGTTGGATCAGGAATAATTGTAGCAGCACCAGGTTTCCATCCAGCTGGGCACACTTCACCGTGAGTATCAGTGTACTGGAATGCCTGGACCAAGCGAAGAGTTTCGTCTACACTTCTTCCAACTGGAAGATCATTCATGGTCATTTGCCTCAAGATCCCCTTTCCGTCAATGATAAATAGCCCTCTACCATGTACACAAAATTAAAACATTTTCAAAATCCTGTACGCAATATTCAACCCTTGCTAAATTATAAAATATGCAATCACCTCAAGGTATGACCTAAATCTTCCAAGTAGACACCATAATCTTTTGAAATTGTATGAGTGAGATCAGATAATAATGGAATTTTCAATGGGCCAAGTCCGCCTTCCTTTCTTGGGGTGTTTATCCATGCCAAATGGGTGTAATGACTATCAACGCTGCAAGCGATCACCTATGTAAAAATTATATATTTCATTGATCAATACCTTAAAAGACAAAGTAATACACAGCCGAAAGATCTCGCATAAACTCAAACATGAATTTACCTCAGCATTAAGACTTCTGAATTCTTCAATTCTGTCATTGAAAGCCAAAATTTCAGTGGGGCAGACGAAAGTACTGTGAGAACAAATTAGGATAAGGTAAATTATAGACACATGACACATGTCAATTTTTCTTGTCATATCAAATTTCATTTTCAAATGTACATGAACCAGCAACAAAGCAAAATAACTAACTTACAAGTCGAGAGGATAGAAAAAGAAGACTACATATTTTCCCTTAAAATCCGATAGCTTGACAGGCTGGAATGAACCATTGATTACTGCAGTTCCCTCGAAATTGGGTGCCGGTTTAGATACTGCAGTTAGAAAAAAAGTTAGCAAGATAAGTCTCACATGTCACATAAGAACTTAAATGGTATGCAAAAAGTAGGTTTTCGCTAATTCATATTGATATTCACATACTCATTGCTTTAGTCCATTGAAGATTATGTCCAGACGACTTGGCAGTTTCTTGTGGATAAACAGATCCTCCGGCAAATGAATAACATTGATTACAAAGAGCCAAACCACATAATTGCACAATTATCGTTGCACAGGTAATGAAACCTGGAGAAAATGAGTAAGGCTTGCCTTTTCCCATTGTGCCTCTGCAAAAAAATCTAACAAAAGTTAAAATAGGTAATCCCTTTACATTCATAGAAACCTAACAGCAGGGGCTGTAAAATGTGCTCAAATTATCTACGAAATGAAGTGAGCTGGAAAATACTTTTCTTAGTTTCAAAAAACCCAACAAAATCAACAGATGGATTCCAAAAATCAAGAAGGCATGCTCTTTTCTCTTGTCAACTCTGCAACGTCTTTCTTACAACCTGTTGTTAGATCGTCAATCGTCATGTCATATCACTTCTCGATTCCTACTCATATCATTTCTTTTGATGTATGGCAAGCATACGTTGCTTAATTTAATTAATTTGTATGCTATGTACTCACCTATACCATGTACTCCTGCGAATCACTTAAAACTGCAAACTAATCAATAATTAATCGAGTAATGAAGATGACAAACATCAAGCGTGGTGGACGTGGAGGATTTTATAAAGCTTTTCACTGCTGCTGCTTACTGAACTGAAACTCTGTTGAGTGCCAAAATTAAAGGATAGATTGATAGATAGCCGCTTTGCTTCGCTAAGCCTTTTTGACATAAATTGTTTCTCCGCTTCTACTTGGCTGTGTGAGAATGTGTGTTCATTTCTACATGTAAAAAAGTTAGTTGGTTCAGCGAGCGAGGGGGAGGATGTACATATTCCAAATCCAATCCAAATTCCAATTCTTCAGATATGATGAGATGTTCAAAATGTTATACTAGCTATGTTTATGGCTTGGCTTAACACTACACTTTTAAGGGAAACCCTTTCATGCGATGCGATATATTGGGCTGTATCACTTTTACTTTTCGTAAGCTTTTCTGCATCTTTCGGTATGCTATGCATCATTGTAGAAAACCCGTTCATAAAAAAAGTTTTGGATTCCTCTGACTGACTGTCAGTGTCAGCCAAACCAATACTGCTCCACAATGTCCACAAAAGGAGAAATCAAGCTCTGCGTAAACTAAAGGGAAAGAAACTTGAAATCGTTTTTATTTTTACACACTAAAAAGTTGGTAAACAAAACTCCTCACAATCACAATCCGCATTGTGTAGAGTATAAATATTTTAACCAAACAAAAAGCATGAAAATAGAATAAAAATTGATACGATTGGGCAAATTTGCTGGAAAATCATGACAAACTGAAAACTATTATCATTCAATCAATATAAGATAAAATATACTAAATGGGAACAGCTTACATTTCCGTTAAAGTTGAAAGTGTTTTCTCCATGCCATGTGCAAAGTGCAAAGCTACACAAAGAAAAGCATGCCAAAGCAGAGAAAGGGTCTCATGAGCTTACATGAGTCATCATAAGATTATGAGGTTGGTGGTTGGTCCTCTTTCTTGTATATAGATTGATGTGATGTGAAGACATTTAGATTTTCCGTTACCTCGTTTTGCTCAATTAAAACTAGACGATCAAAGAACATAAAATGAGAAGGATCTGGATATTCTGTTTGTAAAATGTCACATGTTTACTGTTTACATCTCTCTTTTTTCTCCGTT
>JAQFXM010004316.1:0-17471 GCA_034693345.1 Entomobrya multifasciata | reverse complement strand
CTTTTTTCTCTCGAGCGCGCGGTTTAATGCGTTCTGTGAGCGCACAGCCGGCTTTAATCAACTACAAATTAAAAATAGTAAACATTTGTTTTACAGAAAACTGAATACATATTTTTGATCAGAATGACATGGAGATTCTTACAGGGGTCATGGCTAGTCTGAACTCAAACTACACTTGGGATCTTTACCTTGTAAGTTCGACATTCAAAAATGTTATCGATATCAAATTTTTAAATGCATTTCATGAAATACCGTTACGTCTTTATTTTTCAAAGCTATTTATGTAAATAATTAGTGACGTACACGTGATACAGTTCTTTTCGTGAATAGTCATTCAGAATTGCTTAAAACCATTTTTTAATGGTTTTGTATAGTATATGAATACGTTTGCAAAAAATCCCACGACAAGCTACCAGTGACAATGAGGTGATAAAAATCGATTTAAACTGTTGAAAACAAAATGCGGGTAAACAATTATATATGATGCATATTGAAGGGGGAAAATAAACCACATTTGTTTCTTTGAGAAAACGTTTACTCCTTTTCGTAACCAAGTAGTGGAATACCTCCATTAAACAAAACATTAGCGCGAAAAGACAACCTGACAACAAAATCAGTAGAACAGCAAAAATGTGCCCGGACTTAGCTTCCAGATTATTTTGTTGATTAAAACTAATTTCCGTATTCATCGTTATTTCTTGGTGTTTCCCATATCTGCCAGAATTTAGTCGTAATCTAAGAAGATGATTTGTCACAAAATAATTCCACCATTCTATTATTCCAGAACTTTGAATACCTCGAATCCGTCTTTCAATAAACTGGGGTACCCAACCTATAAACAAAAAGCCTATTCTTTTTTCCATCAAAACTTCTTTACTAACGGATATTTTCCTGACACCAATTTCTTTCAAAATATGCTCGTACTCAAGTACTTCAAGTTTGGAAGCAATGAAAGCTGTTTTGTTACATGCCTGAAGGGATTCTATACCAAATTCTTGGTTAAAATAGTATCGACTATCGCCTGGTAGTGCATTTGTATATGTTTTGAAATCTTCAATTAAGCTTTTATAAACAGAGTGCATCCACAAAGCGGAATTGTTGTAAATACGTTGATACCTTATGGGATATTCATTAATACTTTGAAAGTCCTCGAACCCGGTGAGATATTCTCTTAACTTTGACATGACTCCAAAAACTTTGTATTTAAATTTGAATTCTTTGTTTTCTTTGTAAATAGAAGAATAATGATTGTCTTCAAAATTATGAAGAATTTGATTCACGAAAGCTGAATAATTCATATCCATTTTTCCATGTAGACTTACTATGTCTGGTTCAGATAGTATAGTATAGTTTGTTTCCAAAAGCTGATTAAAATTTTCAAGAGACAAAAACTTTTTTGGAGCGACTAGTTCCATCATATTGTCATTCTTGTAGACATTGCTTATTACTAGTGCACAAAAACATGCTGTTAAAGCTAGAATTCGTACTGGTAAACCTTTTAGCAGTATAATGGGATATGGGGTGGATTGCTCCAACAAGTTTTTCCAAACTGATTCAAACACCACAATTATTAGTTTATTTATATTACTCGAATGCAATTTTGAATCAAATGAAAGTATACCCCAAGTTACAGGTAAAAGAATTGGGAAACCAAGTACTGTTATAAGCCAACAATATATGTCAAAGCTCTCAGTTAAATATTGCACCAAGCTTTTTCTTCCCGAGAGAGAATCTCCACAACCAATGAACTTTAATTGTTCCGATGAAAATTCAATCGAGAATTGGACACTATCAATATCGTTTCCCCAAGTGTAGTCTATAAGAGCATGCTCGTTTGTCCACGAATACCAATTTATTATGAAGTTGTTACCTAATATATCTTCCCAAGTTTGAATGATCAAAACACAAAGCAACAAGTTTCTTATTGAAAATTTTTGTAATAGCTTAGTTAAACCTATTTTTTCAACAAAAAATCTCTCTTCTGCTAATTCTTGTTCGTAGTACATTTGTAAGCGTGACGAAATTTGAATGTTCCAAGTTGTTATGTTTTTAGTATTCATTAGCTGAATATTTAGTTCCTTTTGTAAAAAGCTTAAACTGGAATAACTAAACGTTAAAATGTTTATAAAAGGATCTATACCACACGGGAGTAAAATAAGTTGAAGTTTTGAATAGGTCGAGTTTTGAAATGCTAAAATTTCCTGTCCAAATATATTGGAATGGCATCCATCCTTCAAAACATTTTGGGGTATTTTGAAATAATTTTGAACATAGGAATTTGGCGACACATCCGAGTCTAATAAAACAACCCCAATGCTGCTGGAGTGTAAATATTTATCGCCTGAGTTTATTGCTAAGCTTAATTGATCTGATTCAAGTTTCAATAAACTAATAAACTTTCGTTCAATAGAAGGCGGAAATATGTACAAGTTTTGTGTAGAACTCCAAGGTCTACTATTATATATGAAGGTTGTAGCATTAATTGCTAAACAAACAGCTTCCCGATTAATTATCAAATGATTTGATGAACAATTCCAACTCCATGTTTTGCGGTTATAGTTGCTCTGCTGTATATATAACTCTCCTGTCTGACTTATTATAGAGTGAACATTTGGTGTTACGTAAATGTAGTTTTCGTATTTCCAACCCAGATCATTATTCACTGGTAAATATCGTCGTAGTACAATCGGTAACACTTGAGTACGTATGTCAACTCCCTGATAGTTTATGACAGCCACAAGACATTTTATACATGGTAAAGCCGCAAGTTGTAAATCAACCATACGAGGGGGGAACGTTTCCGGAAATTTAGACCTCAAATAATCAGTAGTGTTTAGCGGTAGTAATTTTAATGAAATGGCGTTTTCATTCCCGAAAACACTTAGAGACAAACAAAACAGTATTATTAAAGTAAAAGTTTGCATTGTATCTTCTTACAGTTTTAGAAACACTACTGAAAGATAATATGTATTAAAAAAGGTCGTTGTTTTTTACTCTTTATTTTTCTCCCAAAATAAATTTCAAATATTCCTAACATGAACATGGAAATAATAAGCGTGCTTCTTTTGTTTGAAACTATTGTTCATCAAAATAACAGTAATAATTTTGTCAGTGGATTTTAGAATTCCAATTAACATTTAAAGAAAATAATATTTCAAATTATAGCGCAAGTTAGCAATGTTAGACATTCTAGCTTTCTTAGAGAATACTAAAGTAAAAGCTAGTATTGATAAGTGGGCGCGTGAGTTGTTCTGGAAAGAACTAAAGTTTTGTTCAATTGCTATTATATTAAATTTCACTCTTTATTTTGAAAACGCCCCTATTTTTAATAGTTATTAAATTTAAAATCAATTTCAACGTGATTATCAAGCACGACAGAATTTTGATTAAATATATAATGTCAAAAGTATTTAAAAGATGTAAAATATATTGCCGCGAAACTCAAGTATATAAAAGCTCATTGATGCATAATGTTTCGCCAAACACGATAAGATCCTCAAAAACGTTTTGAGGTGTTTTGAAATAAGTTTCAATCCAGTACCTTATTAACACACCCGAATTTAATAACAATACACCTATGTTGCATGAGTGTAACTATTTATTGCCTTAGTTACTTATGTATTTTGATGTCATTTTGGTTTATTTATTTTTCTTGAAGTACGAATATTAACCAAAAAAGTTTTACAAATACTTGAACGAGCAATCGGTGGACTTGGGGCGAATGTATTCAAGAAATGGTGCACTAAGGACAAGATTTTGAATTATGATATTTAAGGAATGAGCAGGCATGGGGATCAACAGTTTTCCAAGAATAAGCTTATTTTAATACTTTAATATTACCTAAATGCAAGGAAAATCTAAGTTTTCAAGTTGGAATGGATAGCTCGTAAGTGCAAGGTGTCTTAAACTCCGCAACACAATTTTGCTTACTGCTAACGATATGTTAGCATTTGATATTTGTAAGTAAATAACTTAATATTTCAGTCACTCCATATAAAATTATCAGCAACCAAAAAACCACGAAGAGTGTTAAAAGTCCCATCATATGCTCAGAATTTTTCTGTTGGCTACTCAAATTATTTGTTTGTCCACGTAAATCTTTCATTCGGTTTGAAATGTTGTTTGCATTCCAAAAGTGTTCTGAATTCGCCCGTACTTTAACAATATGCACTGTTACAAATTTTCTCCACCAATCTAGAATTCCCGAAGTTTGCATGCCTCCTATTCTCATTCGAATAAACTGACCTATCCAGCCGAAATATTTGAATGCCAAACGTTTTTCAAACAGAGTGTCCTTGCCAATCGATATTTTCTTTTGACCTTGATTTTTTAGTACATTTTCTATTTCCAATATTCTTGGGAAAGGTGCCAGAAAAGCTGTTTTATTGCAAAACTGAAGCAGTTCAAGAGATAATAATTGCTTTTCTTCAAAGAAGTCTCCTGTTGGCAACATACTTTGATTTCTTCCTACCATTTTGCTAGCAGCTTTATAAATTGGATGCATCCATACTGCAGAGTTGTTTAAAATATGTTGAGCCTTTTTGGAGAAGTGAGCTAGGCCTTTAAGGTTTTTGTTTTCATATTCATACAGGTAAATACGTAGATTGGATAATACTTCTAGTGTAAACCGAAAGCCGACTTCAGTTTTATGTATCCAATGTTTATCAATGAAACCATTTTTAATGCACTTCATAAAGGCTAAAATGTTTTCCGCACATTTTCCATCTACGAAGACACCGCTAGTTTCGGAAAGTATAGTATATTCTGTTTCAATAAGTTTGTCAAATTCTTGAATCGGTTTGAATGTCTTCGGAGCTACTAAATTATACATGTTGTCGTTTTTGTAAGCATTACTAAATATAAGTGCACCCAAAAGTGTTATAGTGGCAAATATCTTTGAAACTGAAATTTTCAAATTGCTTTCAGTAAACGGGGTAGACTGTTCCAGCAGGTTTTTGATAACCATGTAAAGTAGTTCAAAAATTTTCACTGTAGAAATATGAGCGTTTATCACGAATTCCCATATAAGTGGAATTAGTATACAAAAAGTTACAAATATCATAAGCCAACAAACTGTGTCAAAACTTTCTAGCAATACTTTAAAAACATTTGATCCTTTTAAGACTGTGTCCCCACATCCAATAAATCGTATTTGTTCAGGTGGATACTCAACTGGAAATTGTAAGCTGTCTGTTTTATAGCTCGGTTGTAAGTCAATTGCCACTGAGGAAGATCCCATAGGTTCAAAATTTACAATAAAGTTTTCTTTGAAAATATTTTTCCATAACTGGAAACCAGAGACACAAGTTAATATATTCTCGATTGTACGATTGTATAATACGCTAACAGTTTCTATGTTTTCATTACATTGAAACATATGTTGTCTTAATTTAAACGAGTATTGGATGTCCCATACAGATATATTATTTGCTTTCGCTAATTTGTTGTTAATTTCAGATTGAAAAGTGGATAAATCAAAAAACGATATTTGTTTTTGAATTTTTGTGGAATGAAGTTCTGTTGATGGTAGCAATACCATGATTTCTTCCGTTTTGTGTTCTGCAACTACATAACTATCAGCTAATTCTGAATATGAAAGACGATAGGAGAACACGTCATTGTGACTCGCCGTTTTGTCCAATACCAACACAGCAACTGTTCTTGAAACTATGTATTCATTTGGAATCCAGGAAAATGTGTTCCAAAAATCGGAGAAATAATAATCATATTCAGTAACAGGAGGAAACAGATAAACACTTTGTACAAAGTTCCATGGTCGATTAGAAAATATGAACTGTTTCCTTTTTATCATGTCACAAACAAAGTCTTTTTCGTTTATAAGAAATTCAGAGAATGAACATATTTTGTCATTTTTTGGACTTAAAAGGCTATCGGACTCTGGGAAACGTCGTCGGGTAAGTACAGGTACTAAGTGTAAATAATATAAGTCTACATGATCAAAATTTGTAATTACTAGAAAACACGACTTGCAAGAAAATGTTACTTGGTTCAAATTGACTTGGATACTATTTTGTTGCCTATTAAAAGGGGTATCTAAAGAACTCAAATAATTTAAATTTTCGGATTGACAACAATTGTAAAAAGGACATAAAATTATTAAAACGACATAACAATTTAAATGTAGTGTCATATTGCTTTAATAATTCGACGATTATGGTTCACTGGATGGAAAATATTACGCAAAAGCTTACTTCTACTGGATCCAATTAACATAAAAATGGCAATGAATAAAAAGGAATTGATAATGATTTTCTTTCAACACAAGTGTAATATGATGATGGACTTTAATGGAACTAGTAAACTCCTGAAATTGATGACTTTATCTGCAGATTAAATTTAGTGTCACAAAAGACAAAGTGAAGGTTTGAATTTTTAAGCGTAAGTGTAATTACGGTTAATGATATACTTATTTATTTTAAAAATATGTCACCACATCCAATAAATCGTGTTTATTCAAGTCGATGCTCAACTTTAAATTGAAAGGTGTCTGTTTATGCTCGGCTGGAAGTCGATTTCCACTGAAGAAGTTCCATTGGTTAAAAGTTTAAAATAATGTTGTGAACAAATATTTTCCATTACCTAAAAGAGAGACGTAAGTCAACAAACTCTAAATCATGCGGTTGTGCGACACGCTAACTCAAGTTCTATGCCAACCGGTCGAACAATGGTTAATTTTTAAAAATGAAAACAACTATATACAACTGAAGGTGGTCTGAAGCACTCTGACACATGATTGCAACAATGAAATATATAAATGAACATGATTGGGTATTAATTTAGGCTTCCTAAACCTTCATCGACAAAAAAGAACTAAATATGTTGTTGTTGTCGCTATGAATAAGTAATGTAATATTTTTGTAGTTGTTAGATTTTTCTCTTTTTAATTAGGCATAAAATACTAGGCGTAGATGGTTTTTGTATTTAGTTTAATGCATATGAAGTGTTTAAATTATATGTAATTTGGAAGAAGCGACCAGGCTGCTTGGCTTTGTTCAACGAACCACTGAAGTGACAATGGCTTTGTATTGTAAGAGAACAAAGAAGAAAGCAAAATAAAGAGCGTCCAGACAGCGTTGAGCTTGCAACGGGTCAACATGAAATTGTAGAGAAAAATTTGTTAATTTCCTGCAGTTACGCCTATGTTTTAAATGTATCACTGTTAAATTGGTTTTGCTTAAGTTTCACAGTAAAACTTTAAACAGCGGATCTTTCCCTTCAGGTAGGACAGTTATTTAGAAAATAAAATCGATTATTATATATTTCTAACTGATTGGCTTTGTAAACTTCGTTATTATATATTATCCGTACAAGTAGCTTGGGATACTCTTATATTCCAATATTCCACCATTCTAGAACCCCCGAGTTTTGAAAACCTCTTATCTTAGTTTGTATTAAATGTGGAATCCAGTTTTTCTAGTAATGCTTGAACACCAAGCGAAATTTTTTATGACGCAAGCTTTTTAAAACATGAGCCATTTCAATCACATTCGAATTAGGTGCAAGGAATGCCGTTTTGTTGCAATTGTTAAGTAAATCCATTGGGATTAAATTGTCCTGTATTAAAGAAGTGTTATGACCAATACTTTTAATAGAATCTTCGGATTTGTTAACATGATTTAAGAGTTTTGTCAATTATTGTAACGTTTTGACGAATGCACGCAAATCCATTATATGCATTTTGCAGTACCAGTTCTGCTACCTATGCTATAAATCGTGGATTTTTATTAGCAGAAATCATGAAAAATATCACTTTTATGTCAATAAGTATTATTTATTGATTTGAATATTCGAATTTTTAGAAGGAGACAACTAACACTGGAACTTAAAAATGTCTCGAAGTTCAGACGACGTAAAATAGATTTTCTGGAGTAGTGTTTGATGTATATTACGATTCTGCATTTATTTTTCTGTAAAACTGACAGCAGCTGAGTTAACGCTCATTCTCAGAAAAAAAGTAGCAGCTTGCATCAGGTCAGGTGTTTACGTGTCAACCGTGCGTGCGTTGGAGCTTCTGTGGGTGCAAATTAAAACCCAAAAAGTCAGTTTTACAGAAAAATAAATTCAGAATCGTAACCTTCGTCAAAAATTACCTCAGAAAATCTATTTTACGTCGTCTGAACTTCGAGACATTTTTTAGTTCCCGTAAACCCGTAAGACCAATATAAAAGTAAAGAATTTAAAAGAACATTTTGGTTAGTTCTTGCATATCACCAAAACCAAAACCTGGATAGCTTTCATTACTGGGTCAAATTTATCGCGTGCTATTAGAAAATTGCTTTCAAAATACTAGCATACTGCAGAGGTAGACTATAAAATTCACCAGGGTTTATTGTTTTTTTTCTTCTTATTACCAATGCAATTAAAAAGAAATGTCTTAAGTTTTCTGAATTGGGCTTTATACTGAACAATTTTAATTATAAAGGGCTAAAACTTTGGTGTTAAACTATGAGATAGGGAAGAAGCATTTTGAGCAATTCAATACTGATATTGTCTCGACCATTTGAAGTTTGTGAAATGCCAAAATTTCTTTCTCTTTTTGGTAAAATTCGTTTTCAATTTTTAAATGCGTGATATTTTGATCTGTTGTAGTTTAAAATTTGCCAGTGTTAAGGTTCGAATGAAACTTTGAGATAACCACATAATGCATACGAGAATTTACATTTTGTACAAAAACATGGTATCAAAATATTGGAAAGCCTTTGGCATCATATTATCTTACGTCTCTAGCCATACACCAGTTCTTGGAGAATTTCAAAACTTAAAGCAAACTGATGCTGGTAATTTGGCACAAACAATTTCAGTAGTAAATTCATTTGAAGGCTGCATTATTCGAATAGTGAACTTTTGTGGGATGGACATAAACTTCATAAACATTTACGAACCAGTAATTCTGCTGCAATACTTTAGTTTCGAAAACCACAGAGTGATTTATCCAATTGAAGCCAAGACGAAAGTCCCCACCAAAATAAAATACAAATATGGTATCAAATATGTGCAAAGTTTTTATAGCCAGCCTTTTCTCTATTCAAACAAAAACATTTTGTGCAGCGCCAACATCTATTTGCATCCCCCAACAGAGAAAACCGCTCCAGAATTTTATGTAAAAGGCGCTTATTGGGAAAGTATTATCAAAGATCCATTTTGGATATTTCAAGAGCTAATATTAAACCCTGCAGATATCAGAAACCCAATTATTACAACGCCAAAGTATTCCTTATTAATTTGTGAAAACAAAAGCAATTCAATATGTGAAACAAGTAAAGAGAAAAATAAATGGGTTGCCAGCTTGCATTATGATCTTTACAATACTCGACTATATGAGATTGCCTTAGTTTGGGAATTTAACAAACTGGGTGGTCTATTGAAAATACATTGTCCTTTTTGTGAACCTTGTGATTCGTTTAAAATGATTTCCATCAAAATAGATCGTATTCCATCATCAAAGTTGCTATTATTAAACGCTTTGGAATTGGCACGAAATGTTCACCAAGCTGTACCTCAATCAATTACAGTAGTTTTAATGGGCTTTGGTTACCCAATTTTGAAAAGCGGTACAATGAAATCAGTTTTATCTTTAACTAACCAAGCTTCATTATACTCTCTCGTTCAAGCTGGACAATTAATGGCTGACATGCATTTAATCGCAACAATGTTTCAAAAATATACAAATATTACGTATTTATCAAAACATCCCGCTGACCAGTATAATTGGTATGACATTACTTCAAATGTTTGCTCTTCCCAATTCAAAATTTATTCACATCCCAAACTAAGACCTCGTTTGCAAAGGTATTCCAAACAATATTTTCAAGAGCATCAAGAACTTATACTGATATTTAGTAAGTTACAAATGCGATTTGTCAGCTGTCATAAAAAGCAAAAGCATTGGTTGAACCAACTTCGGGAATTACATGTTGCGTTTGATACATGGACGTGGTCTTTAGTACCAATTTCTTGTTTTCTCTTAACTGTTGCTTTAACAACAAGTAATAAATGTAAATTATCGGAAACAGGGTTGTCCAAATGGTTTAAGGGAAAACATTTCTTTGAAATATTAACAAGCTTGGTCGATCAAGGTTCTGGTGTTTTTCAGAATCAAAGTATCAGAAAGAAATTGAGTGTCTATTGTGCACTTTACTTTGTTCCTTTGGCATGGCTGCAAGCAAGCACCGAATATAAAGGTGATAATATCACTCGGCTAACAGCTGATCCTGATTTTACTCGTTTTGAAACATTTGAAAGCTTGATCGCGCACAATTTTACAACTCGTGAACCTAAGTGAGCCTTGGTGCGCATCTGATTATAACTTGGAAAAAATATTGAAAGTTGCAAAACTTTACGGTAAAGTTAGCGGTCATGAGACATTTCCACTAGTTTCTGAACTATGGCTTTACATTAATTCCAATCTTGCACCAGGTCAGTCGGGAAAACAGAATCTAAATTTTCTTAAAAGTCAGCTACCAAGAAAAACTTGGATATATTTAAATAATTCAGCACACTTTCAATCGTGTGCTAAATATAGAGACCAACAGGAAAATACTATAAATGTCCACATGAATAAATGTAAAAAATCTGCAGTGATACTTAAAGAAATGGACGCAATTCGAGTTTACACTCAACTGAAATTGAATGGGAAGCAGACATTTTTGGGAAAAGACGTTATATTTGAAACCATTAGTTCGTACCAGTTTTGGGGTTATTTCCCTAAACGATTTATTTTACAACCAAAATTTCTCATTCAAACTGGTATTGTTGATTGGTGGCAAGGATACTTTAGGCTTATAATATTGATTAAAACTAATAAGCAATATCGTGATGCAAGGTCATCAAGGAGTTTAGATTATGTAACTCAAGGAAACGAGAATACGATGGCTGTTGCGGTATTCAGTTTACTTGTTGGCGTTTTCTTACTAATTTCATTATTAGTATTTCTTATTTTTGAAACTGATTTGTTTCCTAACATAATAAAATCTTGCTACGCTAAATTTAAAATTACGTCAAATATTTTACTGGAATGGATTAGTAATGTATACCTTAGTAGGAAAAATAACAAAAGGAAATTCTACAAATTATCGATAAAAAAGATCACTAAATGCAGATGCATAAGTCTGCTTAATAATCTAAACTATAAGGGGTTTCTCACCAATGTAAAAAATGTATTTCACCAATGCAGTCAGCGGTTCAAGCAATAAATCAAATCAGCTCTTTGTTTTTCAAAAGTAACCTTTTTATGTTTAAAGGTATATGTCTTGTGAGTGATGTAGAACTACATATTTTAAACAGCAATTCAAGTAAAAGATGTTCGAGTAGTTGACTTAACTTAAAACATTAAGGGGCTGTAGTAACCCAATTATTATTTTTATTTTTTTTTACTCATCATTTACAGACCTACAGTTACATGAAGTAAGAAACTAGAAACAGATCAACTTATTAACCTAAACATAACCTAAATTTATCCTAATAATTATTTGTTTAAATATTCAATCACACACAGTTATTACATGAATGCATCACAGTTATTACAGAATAAGTTAACTTCTGCAATACTAACCAAGTAAACTTTTTACACTTTACTGCTTATCTTCGGAATTGGCATATTATGAAACCACTAAGGTGGATAGGAGCAAATGTAAACAAAACGAACTTACATTTCTTCCTTGGATATTTGATTATAAAGGAAGAAAAGATCTGAAATTAGGCGATTTTTAACATTTCGAAACGGTTGAATTCATGATAGTGTACTTGTTGTAGCCGATCACAACGCTAACGTTTGTGCCAAAAATCAATTTGATCTCTACGACTATTTGACGAACAAATGAAAAGAGAAAATTGTGCGATGAAGCTTATGGTTGAAAAATTTGCAACTAGTTATTTGGACAGTTTGAAGAAATTGCCATAAGTAACGTAAAAAATGAAGAATAATGGTGCTAATTTTTTTTTGTCAAAGACCAAAATACCAACAAAAAAGAGGAAAATGTTTCAAAAAAAGATACCGTCTAATTCATCTAAAAATCTTTCCATTCGTATAATAGTTAATTACGTGTTTAAATCCGAAATATAATTTTTAAATGAATTTGTAAGGAATTAGGGTAATTTATTTTCAATTTGATGAAAAATTATTCTTGCTTGTAAAACGAATATACCTGAGTCTTGATATAAATACTTTGTTCTAGCTGACCATTTACAAAATTTTATCTAGTTTTTTAAACTCATTTCAAATACAGATAATTATAACATTGTCAATTGTTATTAAAAATAATTTTGGGTACGACGAGTGATAAGGTTTAAATATTTTATTTAATCCAACGTATCGATTTGTTTACTTAAATCCTCTAATTGTGCTTGCAAATTAGTCTTTTATCAACCTGTTAGTTTTACCAAAAACGTAATCACTTTTTACTCTACAAATTTTACGGAAACTACATTTTTCCAAAAAACTTTCAGACTAGCAATGAATTTTGGATTATTATTATACTATGTATGTATTAAATTGGTTTTCTTAAAACAAGTTAACAATTTGGAATATGATTTTATCTTCAACTCGGCGTTTTAACATGCTGACTTAAATTTCGTTTCCACACATGTAAGCTTCTATCAGGATATGACAAAAACTATCTTTCCTTGACTTGAGAAAACAGAATTGAAATGATTTTCTCATTAATATTTATCATTTCATTGAAATTTTGCATATGAGTCATCCTTTAAATTATTTTAGTTGAAAACACCAAAGCCGACTTTATTAATAATGTATAAAAACAAAATTCCTGCTTATCAGTTATTAGTATACTTACACATAAACTTCTTCGGTCCTACCCTTCCAACGCTTTAGTTATCTCTACTGGTTATCTTTAACTTCAAACGTATTAATATAGATTTATTTTAGAAATGTATGTCTAAGCAACTCAACTTTAACATAAATACATGTAAGTATTCTTCAATTAAGTTACATGTTCAATTTTGTCTATCACGCAAATACGTGTCAGTTTAACATGTTTTGACAATCAATGTTTTAGTCAGCTTTCAAGGAATTAAGCTTAATTAAAGGAAAATTCAGAAAATAACTTGTTTTTAATGTTATTCGCGAATGAAAAGCTTTTGACTTTGACAGACGTCACTACTCACAGATGAGAAAGTGACTGTGGATATTTTTATGTATAAGTGATGATAAATTAGACATGCCAGATATTGGGAAATATAACTTCACGATTTAAATTCATTTTCTCTACCACCTTGAGTAAAATAAAGTGGAAATACAATTTTACTTCAATAATAACCAGTATTTGAACAATACGATTTCATTTGCTCCTTTTTCAGAGAAAATAAGTTAATCATCAAACCTTTCCTGAACATTTTGATCATGCATTCTGTCGTCTTCAATTCATTTCGATTGCTATGTAAATATAATCAAGTATTTGGTTTAATTCCCATCCATTTTAAACTACACAAGAATCAAGTAACCATCATTGACTTTGCAAATGATATTCTCATGCGTTCATCTTGTATACTTTTAATGAGCCTTTCAATATTACAAAAAATATTTGAAGCAGTTATAAGTTATAATGAGGGTCGGATTACATCTACTTTATTCCACGGATCATGCCTCATTGTTAAAACTGGAAAACTTGTCAGTATTCTATGGATTCAAATCAATCCACAAGCTACAGCAAATTTACTAAATTTACTCGTAAGCTCAAAAGGTCACTGTATTAAGGAGAAAAAGCGTACCAAAGAAACTGACATTGAATTGTACATATTTGTGGTCATTGTTGCTATTACGTCAGTTTTAGTGTTTTACGTAGCGTTTCCCGGGTTGCCAATGTTGATTCCGTGTCTTCACAAAATAACATATCAGACATTTAACATTGAATGTTCAACGTCTGCTTTTTACCAACGACTGATTGTTGCAATATTTGACTTGACTGTTTTCCTGGAATTTGGAATGGTTGGACCACTTCTATCAATGCTTGGATACACTGCAATTAGACACTTGAGCAGCTCCCTAAAAACATACAGGTAACTCACTTATAATTACATAAACGTCGCATCAATTCATATTTAATTATTTTATATTGATATTTTGTAAATTTAATTGCAGAACTCAGTTGAATAAGTTGCAAAGTAAGTCGCCAATGTGTAACAAATATTTTGTAGCTTTGTGTTATCGCCGCATACATATTGAGCAAACAATTTGCAACCAGTGCCTCCAAACTTTGACCTTTCCGTTGGCTCAGTATGCATCAGCGTTCTGCAAAATATTTTGTTCATTCATTTTGATCACTCATCGTGACAATCTGCCTACGATTACTATAATAATGCTGGTGTCATATGTCGTGGGATTTGGATTGACGTCTGGCTTCATATTTGAGTTAGGGGGCAAGTCTGTTATTACTTCGAAGACATCAATTCGAAAGTCAAAACAATTGTGGGGAGCATGTTCATGGTCCAGACGCTTCTTTCATTCGTGCCCGCCAATTATATTGAGAGTGGGATTTTATGGAAATGTGGATCGAAAATTGTTTCCAAATCTTATCAAAATGGTAATGTATCGAACAATAGCTCTTATTGTCAATACTAAAACCCAACAACATCTCAATTAAAACAACATGGACTATGCTTTCAGAACTATGAATCGATATAGTATTTTAGAAGATAACATCTATACGACCACTTAAATTTATTTAAAACCACTTCTGTTTTAAAACAAACTATAATACAAAATCTATCACATGATAACTTTTTGGGTTGAGTAGTTGAAACGCTAAAATAAAATAAAATATGCGTTGAAATGTTTTTAAACGTATGTTTTCAGGAATATATTGCCTCAGAACTGAACCACGTGGATAACGGTTAAAAACTTGTTTAGTTGAATTTCCTTTTATTCAGCTTTGTTATATGTCAGTCCATATTATATATCTTTGTTAAGATTTGACAAAACCCGTCCATCAAAGACAAACATTACAAATATATTTTTCACCTAATAAATACGTTTAATTAACTCTAGTTTTTACTACTATTGTTTACAGTTAATGTTCGGATTTTATATTAAAGCAGTAAGACTATTACATGAAAATATTTATGCGTGTTCTTATTTTCCACTTTCATTAAAATATACGTTAAGGTTAATTTATAAGCCGAACACGTGTCAATTATTGAAATTCCAGCAGTGGTTTGGCCAAGGTTTATTGCAAATGATTGAAGCATGTGTACTACTGAAATATAATCATGTTAAAGCAAGCGTTTTCTAGAAAGCTGTCATAAACTTGGCCACTTCATTGAGTGACGGGAACAGATAAACAAAATTTAACTATCCAACAAAACTAAGCAACTTTTAAATTGCTTTATTAATAATGTCGATATATGATTGATAGATTTGTGTAATTGAACAGAAATTCAAGTTTCGTGTGCGTGATCGTTTCCTAACGCCTTTTTTAGGAAAATAAAAAACCAAGCATTTTGTGTAGCAGCGAACTAGGACAGTAAACCACACTGTAAATTATAAAGTAAAATTGAATAATTTAATTTAAAAACCGGTCTATTTGTTCCGTAATTAAGGACAAACTTAGATCAATTGCAAATGTGAATTTTTTCTTTTAAAATAACGCGATGAGTAGTTTTACAAAAAAAAATTTCAAAATAAAATGAATCACTATAATATAAGTTGATTACATAACGCTATTCACTTGTCTGAAATACATTTTGGACCAGGAGCTTTTTTAAAATGCATTAATATAAGCAAAATAACTACATGTAAACAATCAAAATATGTCAAACCATTTTTTATCATACCTTAACATTTAACATCTTGCTTTGCTTTGCATTTGTTTGTTGTGTAGCTATCCTCCACAAAGAAATTCAGTTTATTTTAGGACAAATGATAATCCGTTTATGATGGCTTATGTTTAAATTTGACAGTATGAATGTAGAATTACAATGCTTGGTTATTCCACTTAAATCCAACTACACTTTTTGGATCAACTATTCTGTCATTGTGATGTTAAAACAGTCTGCTTACACTTACACAGTGAATAGTTGTACAAAAAAATTCGTCAATGCCATTTGTGAAACATGAATAAGTACAAATAACTTTGCTACATTCATCTTGCAAATATGAGGTGGCAAAGTCGTATCTTTTTCTTTTTTTTGTACACGAATGATTATGGCTTCTGCAAGTATGAATCTTGACGGTACTCAAAAAAGTAATCCTTTATTCTGGACACGTGTAGAAAGTTCAACTTTTAGGATGGGCAATGTACTTTGCCCATCTGAGTTACGATAGGGATACAATGTTAGAAAATTATATCATTTATTACATGCTGCCATGCAATGCATTGAACGTCTAACAAGTTGGATGAATTTTCCTGTCCACAGAAGTCCATGCCCAACAACGTATTTTTTTTAAACATGCACGATTCCGATCAATGCTCAAAAACTCAACCAGACTACTTTATAAGTGTGTAGACCAACCTTTGTACTTCAAATATCACCTCTCCATGATGCCTTCAAAAATGTGTTCGTTGGGCACCTTTTGAAATAAAAGAGGGTTAAGTGGTCAATCATGTTCACTCAATGTATAATAATACTTATAAAAATTAATTAACATTCAGGTATACACTTTTCACCTTATGCTCTTGCTTTATCATTGAAAGCCACCAAAAGAAAACGAGAGACCTTGAATGCATGTTGTCAAAATGATAAGATTGTGAACTCGATTGACTTGATGTTTTAAGATTCATTTAATGATAATGAAACTCGCTTAAAGTCTCGCTTAAAATGATATAAATTAAGTTGAATATTTATAAAGTGTGCAATCAAATACTAAATATTTGTAAATAAATACAACTTTGACTCGAGCAATTTTATATTATAAAATAAGATGGTTTTTTATTTCCGAATTGTAACAAAACAAATTTAGCCCATGGAACGCAAAAAAACTCACTATATATATATATTACCTTAAACCATAATGGGAAGTTATTCCAAAAAAATACGAATACTTAGAAAAAATTGAAAAAACTTACAAAATACTTTAAATCAACAAAATCATATCAAATCAAAACTTAAATCTGTGTCTTAGGTACACAGTTTGCAGTTGAATATGATTTTGGGCATTCACTATTTTCACAACAGTATTTTGGACTACCTTTCGTAGTACAACATGTTCCAACAGGTTGAGCACCATCCGCTTCCGATGGCACGGGTGTCCCATAGTAAAATTTTGGATCACATTTAGGTTTCTTTGCTGGTAAAGGTTTACACTTTAAAAAATTATAAAACAGAAATAAATTGCCATATCGTCATTACAAAATATGTATCGTTTAATATTTCCATAATATATAATACATGTTTAAAAACAAATGACGAGGATATGACCATGGTACTAAATCGGCTAGAGCTTTGAAAAATACTGGAAATATATCAATTTTGGTACGCTGATTACAAATATAATTACC
>JAQFXM010004315.1:0-17472 GCA_034693345.1 Entomobrya multifasciata | reverse complement strand
CTGCAAGTTGCATAAAGCATGACACAACACCAAAATGGGAAATTAAGGTTGACCAATGTTCTGGTGACCAAAAAAAAATTGACGCCAAAAAAGGTAACGCTGAAATTTTCATAAGCGTGATTGCTTTGAGAACTGTGTTGTCTGTGACCAAAGTCATTACTACGCTACGCTGTACTTTACACTGTTGACATAAAACACTAAATGATTTGGCACGAGCATTTCCGAACATTTGAAATAGACACGTGCTCCAGTGGACTGATTCCCGAGCGAATTTACTCAAATTTTTATGCATGCCCATAAATGCCGAGTGCTTTCTCAAGAGGAATAGAGAGTTCGAGAATGTTTTATTTATGTTTACACACCTTAACGCAATAACTGACTTTCGAACATCAGCATATAATTGAATGTGTGTATAAAGTCTGGAGAGAATGTGGGCATAAAAATGTAAGGAGAGTTTGGAAATACTTTTCAGTTTGATTATTGTTCTTTGCATGCTTGCATGAAACATTTTAAAAACATTTTAAATTTTGTGTGTTTGGAAGTGCTACTTGTTGAACTGCCTTGTTTTATTTCATTCCAAAATTATCATTTTCACTTTTTAGTTCATATTAGAATATCCAGTTGAGTTATGAAGGTAGGTTATCTGGTGTCTTAAAATTGTAATAAAAATCTTAATTTCGATTTCGACTTTACATTTTGCATAAAATAAACTTGTTGCATTTTTGAAATTCTGCAGGACACAATCATCATGGCTGAAGATCCATTAAAGATGAAGGAGGAGGCTAACGAGCTCTTCAAGTCGGGGAACTTTGAGAAAGCGATTGATTTGTGTAACAAAGCCTTGGAAATTTGCAAGGATGACAATCTAACGTGTATCCTGCATAAAAATGCTGCAGCCAGTCACCTCAAACTAAAAGATTATGATGACACCATAAAGCATTGTGACAAAGGTAACATGACCAGAAAATAGAAAGCATGTAGCAAATTCGGTGAAAGGTGATTTAACTTATTGAAAATTATTTTTGTTATGCTCCATTTCAGCTTTGGAAATAAAACCTCAGGATCCCAAGGCCTTATACAGACGTGCATGCGCTTTGGAAGCCTTGGAACGCTATGAGGAGGCATACAGGGACGCTCAAAAAGCTTTGGTGTCGTCTCCCGTTGATGCAAACACTTTCAAACCATTACTTACACGCTTACATCCAATTGTTGAACAACGCCGCAATAAATATGCTCAAACTCGGGAGAAAGCAACTAAAATGCTTAGAATTGCATTTGGCGAGGATCCTCAAAAGACATCCGACGAGGATTTGGAGACTGGCTTGAATAACGTTGTGGTCCTCTGCAAAGAAAGGGCTGGAATAGAAGAACTTTTGTCTTTGGGTATTTTGCCAAGATTGAAGGGTCTTCTGGAAATTAAAAATCCAACAAGGAAAGTGCTCGAAAGAAAGTTGTTGGGAGTGCGGGCCTTATCATCAATGGCTGCTCATGATCCGGAGACTTCCAAGAGATTGTTGAAGGATTTGGGAATCCCATTTCTACTTAATTTACAAGATGTTTCGTACGGGTTTGGAGGAGACAAAGCTCTTGTGGAGGAGTCACTTGCAGCGGTTCAGTACTTGTGGCAGTGCATACTAGACGCCCTTTCTGGAGCGAAGAAAGGAGAGAGACCGAACCAGAAATTGATCCAGGAAAATAAACCTGTCATTGATACATTTTTGACGACGCTTGTCATGTCACTCAACTCGAGAACTCTGCAAGGCGAAGCAAGAGATTCTATTATTCAGTTGTTCTCCAAAAACATTGGTAGGTTAAATCAATCATGATGATCTACAGTTCATTTAAATGTAATCACGGTATGTATAATGGTTGAGTATGACTTTTCTTGTTTTATCTTTACAGATTTTGCAAATTTGAACTGGGCCGAGAAATTTATTGAAGTGAACGGTATCCAGCGTTTGTGTGACGTTGGGGCAGAGGTTCCAGAGCTTAAAATTGAATCGTCCATGATTATCACCTCAAATACCCGTAGCTTAGTATCCGCACTTCTTATGATGATTTACGACAATATGTACTACGATGCCGCACGTGCCAAATTTAGAGACGCTGTGGAGCAATTCTGCAAGTATGTAAAAATTTGTGCAAGGTGAATGCAAAGTATGTACTTGGGCTCAAATTTTTAATGGGATTATATTTTTTGCAGCGAACTCTTGACAAACCCAGATTTTGACAGTAAGATTCGGGTAACTGCTTTGATTACGGTGCTACTTCTTGGACCAGTGGACATTGGAAATCACATGATATCAAAAATGGGTATTTTACAAATGGTGCTTGTTATGGCGAATTCGGAAGAATATATTCAGCAACGAGTGGCTACAGAGGCTATTGTGGCTGCAGCGTCAAAGAAGGATAAAGCCAAGGGTATTATCAACGAAGGAATCAACATTCTTAAAAGACTTTACCAGTCCAAGAATGATGAGATCAAGGTGAGAGCATTGGTTGGTTTATGTAAACTGGGAAGTGCTGGAGGGACTGATGCTTCTTGGAGACCTTTTGCTGATGGATCAACGGTTAAGCTGGCGGAGGCTTGCAGAAGGTTCTTGTTAAATCCTGCGAAGGATTTGAGTATTCAAAGATGGGCTGTTGAAGGTCTTTCTTATTTGACGTTGGATGCGGATGTCAAAGAGAAGTTGATGGAGGTACATAAAAATCAAGTTATTTTGTATTTAAGTACATAGTAAGAATGAAGTCGTGTCAAAAACCAAACTAAATTACTGAAATACATTGCATGTTTTTGTATGACAACAGGACAAGGCAGCCGTGAAGACAATGTTGGAAATATCCCGTCATGCTTCCCACATGGGAGAAATCGTGTACCCATTGATTATGACTTTAGTAAACTTGATCAATGCTTATGACAAGAAGGAAGTAGATCCGGAAATGATTGAGCTTGCGAAGTTTGCCAAAGTGCATATTCCTGAGGAGCACGAGTTTGATGATCCTGATTTTGTTCTTATGCGGGTCGAGGTAACATACCAATTTATTTATGAGATTCAGGCCATTTTAAATTTTTTCTATGACAAGGTTTTCATACAAGTATACCCTTTAAAACTTTTAGACACTTGCTAATTTGGGAGCTCCAAGCTGTCTAGTAAATTTGGCCAAAGCCATTGAGTCACCAAACGTCATGGAATTGATTTCCCGCATAATGAACGCGATTTGTGAGCGTGAAAACTTGAGAGGAATGGTCGTAGCTCAAGGTGGCGCCAGAGAATTGATCCGTATCTGGCAGAAATCAAACGAAAAAGGAAAAATCAACGCGGCACAGGCTCTTGCCAGAATTGGAGTGAACACTTCACCGTCCGTGGCTTTCCCTGGTCAGAGAATGTACGAGGTTATCAAACCTCTCCTTGGTCTTTTGGATCAGGACCGCACAGCGTTGGAAAATTTTGAGGCGTTGCTGGCCCTCTGCAATATTGTTGGAGAGTCGGAATCGTGCAGAAAACGGATATTTGAGGAGAAGGGATACATGAAAATTGAGAATTATGCTTATGAAAAGCATTCAAAGCTGAGGATGGCTGCAGTACAATGTATTTCGAACTTGGCCTGTTCCGACGATTGCATTAGGGTAAGTTGATTGTTAGATGGCTTTACCATAAATGAGTGTTTAGTTAAATATTTTTGTGATTAATTTTATATTATTTTTTTCTGTAGTACTTTGAAGGAGACAACGATCGTGTCAAATATATGATGATGCTGTGCTACCCGGATGAGGATCTTTCAGTGGAAGACAAAGACGATATTGAAACTATGAAAGCTGCTTCCGCAACTCTTGCCATTTTAACCACGGAAAGTCGCAATGTCTGCGGGAAAATCCTGACTTGCATCAAAAGTCCTCTTGACATTCTCATCTGGCTTGTTGCAAACCCAATCATTGATCTCCAACTGAGAGGCATTACGATTTGCAGAAATGTTGTCAAAATGGATCCGGAAATGGCTGAGAGGATTGTTGGTTCCCAGTTATTTGAAGTTATACTGGCACTCAGTCAAAAGGAGCTTCCTGAAGAGAGCAGCCTTTCCAAGGAAGAATTCAAAAAGCATAAAGACATCAGAGATAGGTGCATTGAAGCCATGAAAGCCGCGGAGGAACTGGGACTCGTTCAAAAGAATCAGTAAAAAATAATTTATTCTTCCGTCGTTCGCTGCTGAAATGATGACTGTGTTTTTTTGTAAATATTTAACTTGTTTCTTTATTTATTAACCGTTGGTAATAAAAATACGTACGTTACATTTACATTATATTGTCGTCATTTTATCGATAAAAATTTCTGGAAGCATTACAACATTGGAAATATTTTGAACAACAAATTTAAGTAGGAACGAATTACACCGGAAAAAAACAGCTTAGTAAAATCAGTAAAAAATCACAGCGTATATGTAAACTGGTAATAATTTCATAATACATGCATACATGATTAAATGTATGCATACAAATGCATTAGTTTTTTTTGCAACAATCCCAACAAACAAACCAATCATTATAATAACAGTGAGCTTAAGATTAAGGCACTCTGAGAATTTCAGTAGTTTACTGTACAAAAACCCGTTTTGCCCAAACCAACCCAAAATTCCCGGACGGAAAAAATAACAAATATAAAAACTTTCACTCCAATGGTTTTTCACCAGTTATATTTTCGAAATCAAATTGGAAAAGTTTTGGATCTGAGGTAAAGTAAATAACTTGAAAGACAAGATTGGCCGCAGCCGTTATCGCAAGAAATGCAATGGCCAAGTAGCGACAAATATTTTGCAACTTGACTTCCCATAACCTTTGCTCAAAATTTTTGAGTACATTAATACCCACCAAGAGACCTGCCAGTGCACCTCCAAAATGACCTGCATGAGATGTTTCAGACTTTTTCCCATCAATAATTTCCTCTGAAACTACAAGCCACACATCCCAGCCAATATAAGCAAGAAGGAGAAAGCATCGGAGAAAGGCACAACCCATTTCATTCCAGTTTAAAATGATTGTGGCGAGATGAGCAACAAGTAATGCGTAAACTCCACCCGAGGCACCGATTAAAAATGTCCATGGTTGGACCACCGAGCCGGCCAATGTTCCAAAGAGGACACCAGCAGTGTACACTATACCAACTCGCTTCCAGTGGTGGATCACTTCCAAAAGGCAGCCAAGTATAAGTTGCATTATCACATTTCCCCAAAGATGAAATTCGTCCCCGTGAAGAAACATGACGGAGACGTATCTCCAAATTTCATATCGTCGAAGTGGATGGAATACTAATAGCCAGAACACAAATTTGGTCATGTGTGTGAATATGATCCACTGTAATTTCAATAAAAATGCATGCATAATTTATGTACAATTAGCGATAATTATTATGTTTAAATATTTTTCCAATTGATTTAAACTAACTTCAATGATTGAGATGAACACAATGAAAAAAGGAAATCTTTTTTCGATTTTAACTGGTGGTGAATCAAGTCCGCCTTCTGCAATTTGACGGATACGACGGGATGCTGTGCGTTCTCGTCGGGGAAGAACGACTACCTCAGCAAAGTTGCCTGTTCCCACGCGCAGAGATTCCAGCTATGAAAATGGTTATCTGATTAAAATGTATTTGGTTCATGCAAATCGGTGGTGTGCTTGTGTGATATATGTATGATGATTAATTGATAAGCTTACAAAACTTGTATATTCCTGCCTATCCAAATGCCCATCTTTGTCCCGATCGGCTTCTGCAAAGAGATGAGCCACATGATCTGGGTGAACCTCAGGCAAGGCACTTTGCACCTCCTGCAGTTCTACAGTGCCACTGTGATCTCTATCCACCTGTCCACAATACGATTTAAAAACTAATTAAGAACACGTTTTGTATGTAATTCAAGTAGGTTGCTTATTGCATACCGTCGTAAAGCTTAATTGCCTGTCCACCGCCACATGATGTAACTGCTCTGCGGCTGACCGATTATAATCTTGAGACATGTTTGTATACTTTGTGCGTGTCTTTAGTTTTGTGAACTTTGGAAATAAATCTTTGGTAAACTATGCTTTGTATTTTGGGTGCTACTACTAATTTAACTAATTTAATCTAACTAATTAATGACTATGCGTTATTTTAGATTATTGTCATCACTCTCATTGCATTGTTTGTATGTACGGTGAACTAACAAATTTCCGAGAAATTCTGTGATTCAGTTAAATAGCATGCAATGCATGACGTATTTCAGTAATAATGCCTACGACAACTCTGTGATCATTTTAATACTTGTGCGTAGGTCTATGACTATGACTCGCTCGAGCAAAAATGATAAGACAAGATCAACACAACCTATTGCACTATTCTTTCTTCCTACTTTGCATTGAAGAAAAGCTATGACATGACACCACCTTTTTACACGAATCCACACTCACATCCTTTCACAGAGATGGTCTACGATTGACTGGAAAAGGGAAACACAACTAGGCACACATATTCCATTTACAAAACTAAAACAATAAAAAAATTTAGTATGAGTGTGATTCTAAATAGCAAGCTAGAAAAGATTAAAATGAGTGAAATGAAAACTAGCTGAAAAAAGTGTGTGGTACTCTCGGAAAGGTGTTGTTTGTGTCATAACACTAAAAAATTACGTCCACTTCTCTCTTTCCTCCCCGCATTCTAAAATCTCTACCAATTTTTTTTAAAGCTACGCTAATTGTATAGGGTACAACGACTTATTGCAATGCAAACTATTATATCCTGTGCATAAAATGCATATGCATAAGAACCCAATTCACCGTCGTGTTTGTTGTGTGCCACTAAAAAAGCCTTACCGACCGCTTGGCACTGGCACTGATTTTCGTGTGCTTGACTATTATATGGACTGTTATAAATGGTGCTTGGTGCTATGTGGTCCAGTCATATTATCAACACATAATACACATGGCATGCAAAAAAGGTTATAATTTTATTATTATTGTTTACTACGAAATGAATGTTGCTATAAAGCTATCCAGTAAAAAAACTAAAACCTGTTTTTGCATGGACGAGCAATAAAAAATACTACTTTTCCGCTTGTTACAATGCAATGTGCGATGCGATGCCAGGCCAGAGAGATGAGAACGGCTCACAGTTTACATAACATACTTGATCATATAAAGGCATGTATTTCAAAGCGTAGAAAAACACAATAAATAAGCACGTTTATTTCATTATATTCTCCCGAAATTCAGCTTAGCCTTTTCAAAGGAGTTTCAGTGCGGCAGTGGTTTCATTTCATTCCATTCCATTTTGCAGATGAAACTATGAAAGTCGGCAAGGCTCATGACATTGCCAAGAAAAGAGAGGAATTCCACATTGCCAAAAGCCGTGGAGCCAGGCCAGTGCCAGACCAGGTCCACATAAAAGAAAAAAATCTGTATGCATGATAGTTAGTCTTACATAGGAAGGATTTTACTTTTTAGAGGTTTAGTTGATAGATTGTTTTTGAAATTATCTTAACAGTGTAAAAAATGTATGGAACATGCATCGTAGGGTTTTTGCTACACATGTGCTCATTTTCAACATCAGTTCAATAAGTTAAGATTTCCTACTGGGCTATCATGATGATGGGCTGTCGTCTGTCGTAGTTTGGCTTTTTTTATTTGTTTGCGATGATGCGATGATGCAGAACGTGCGATTTTTATCGCAAAATAACAAACCAAAAATGTCTAGAGGCTCTGTAGTAGTTGTATGTAGTCTGCATTTTTTTAGTAGAAAAAGGATGTTAGGCTTCATGTTGAGCGTTTGTAACCTTTTCCGCTTGTTTTTTTGACAAGGCATGTTAAATGTGAAAGCTGTAACGATTTCACCAGGAAAATTGATTTCCACTTCCTCCTGACAAAGCTTATGTATTGGTATCAGCCATTGCATGACACATGCAAAGAAAAGATTCCGGGTAAGAGGACAAATAAACATTGGGAGGTAGGTGGTTAAAATGGTAAATTGGTGAGAAATTATGAGGGCGAAGAAAACGTTACGCACCCGAATTCTCAAAAAGTCAAGTTATGTGTCATGTCCATGTCGGGTTATCGTTATGTACTTACGCGAAATCATGGAAAGAAGAACAGACAAAGCTTTATTTTTAAAAATACTGTTATCATACGCAATGCGAATTGTGTACGTGTATTAATTTTATTGACATTTTCTAAAATATAAAAATTATATAATTTACTTGACTGTTTTTCATAGGTTGAAAGTCTCTAATACTTTAGTAGAGAAAAAATTGAATTTTGAAAATCATGTAGATCCTTTACCCTTTTGTATACATAGTTATGCATATCGATGCAAGTAACAAGATAGCAAATACGGAAATGAGTTAATGAACAGCTAATGAATGACTCATGTTATGTTCATGTCCATTTTAAGCTCTGCTTTCCTTTTCGAGATGTTAGACGAGCATCTGGTATTGAAGTTTAAAAAAAATTGTATATTAGCAGAAGAGAGATTTATAATTGGTTTCTCTACTTTTTTATGGGACCATTGACAGTTTTCAAGCATTTTGAGAGCTGTAAAAAGCTATAAATTTTAGGTATACTATAAACAGGCAATTATCTTTCCCTGGGAAATTCTAGCTAACGAAATGTATGCCATGTCATACATATTATGCAAAGCTTTAAGTGTTGAATGAACGTATTTTGTAATGATACTGATGAAGTACGGATTATGTGCTTACATTTAATGCTTTCCTCACTGACAGTACTAATTTTCTCAGAACTACGCCTGCGCTGCGCCTACGCCACCCCAAATTACAAAAAAATCAAGCAGTTAAATAGTCAACAGTTCTTTTTTTAAATGTGCATTTAAGGCAAAATATTATGCAAGTAAAACTCTTTAGTTTAAAGTGTGAATGAAAATTTTGGTAGGGTGAATTGAGAATTCAAAAAGTAATTACTTATGGTATGCATAATCATTTTTTCGCTTTCGAATGATTTTATTGAATGAAAATAGCAACAATGGTGCAAGCTATCGCCATTTCATTTTTTTTGCAAATATGACGAATATAATTCTACAATAGGTTTATATTTTTTGAGTTATTTTAGTAGAGTTATGTACTATGTGTCTGTCTGTCGGGCTTCGGAGAAAGGACGATTGTTGTTTTCATTAAAATTACTACACCGACTTTTCCTGGTTCCTTGCTTCTTTCACTTTCTCTCTGTTATCTTCGCTGAACCATACAAATAATATGCAATGAATGCTATGCATACATATAAAGCTTACGCGTACATTTTTATGCAGCAATCCAAGATGCAAGCCAAAGTTAGTAATACTAACTTAGTATTGCACGTGTATCAAAAAGTACACAGAAAGTTGAAGCAGCTGAAGCGCGTTTCCCCAACTCATGCACTAGCTTTGGAAAAACACTGACTTGTCTTGTGATTGTTGTGATGCAGTAAAAGTGGAATCACAGTTTTCATTTTAAAATAGTTCGAGAGAAAGTAATTTGGAAATAAGCTTGTGAATCATTTCCCGTTTTTCGAAAAACCGTTGTTTCGTAGTAAAGACTTAATTTTCCTCTGTGTACCAAGATGAGCGGCTTAATGGACTTCGATTCCGGCTTGGCCAACTCCACATTTCCGAATAGTTCGACCGGTTCACCTATTGGAGGGTCACTTGATGAAAATGCAGGTGCTAATGCGGAGCTCCAGCAGTTCATTGCGATGGAACAACAAAAGCAGCAGTTACGAGCTACGGTAATTATTTTTGAGAATAGATCCGATTTATTTTTTCAATCCGTTTTTCATTGCAATAGTGCAATCATCTTTTTGATTGGGATTTTAATACGCAAATATTCGTTTTCTGCTTGCATTACAGATCCAAAATCTGACGGACACTTGCTGGGAAAAATGTGTGAGCAGTCCAGGCTCAAAACTTGATTCCAAAACTGAGGTTTGTCTAGAAAATTGTGTTCATCGTTTCTTTGATGTAACCGTAATGATTGCCAATAGATTTGCGACAGCGTTGCAACGTCAAGGGGGAATGTAATTATAGCTTGTTTATATATATCGATGATTTAGATAATATTCTTTCTAAGTACATAATACATTATTGTAGTAAATCGTAATTCCAGTCAATTGTTTCCCCAAATTCATTGTTTTTAGTCATGAATGAGTTTTATATGCCAATTTGAGTTCTATCTAAGACATGTAATCACAATGTTTATGCATCTAAAAATTTGAAATAAATCCAAAGATCAACCGAATGTTATCGTTAAATAACGAAATTATCAAATTCTGGATTATTTATTTTTCTTCCAACGTATCTCTCTCTAAATCTAAATATTTTTTTTGTCTAGCAGTGCTTTCTTATCAATCCAATAAATTCTAAATTCGCATCAAGTCATGATAAATTTTGTTTAGTGCACGCATAATATATTATACCAAGTTGTACACACAAAGGATAATATTATAGCTGCTAAAAAACTGAATACAAATACAAGGTACACAAACAACATGTTTCAAAAAAACTACAATTTTTCATGTAATCAAAATATTCCCACAAAATGCCCTTACTACATAAACTCATATGGAATGCATCCTTAAATGTCAAAGGTGTAGTTAAATTCATACTATTGACAAGATAAATTTTACAAATACAAAACAAAAAAATACTTCTAAAAAACACATCAAATCAAAAGATTGTCTTACTCTCTTGTAATTTTTATAAGGCTTGCTTGCTCTTTTCTCTTCAATTAAACTTTGATTTGAACACACATTCTATTTAGAGTAGTATTTTTCATCAGAGTAATCAAACTAAACTAGCATTCCTGTTACTTGTTACGCACACAATTATAATAATACCCATCATCGTGATATAAAATAGTAAATACTTCAATCATTTTTACAAATTACAATGTAATTTATTTAGACCCCACTTCAAAACATAAACCTTTTAACCTTTTCATTTGTGACTCAAACTGACTATAAAACTGCCCATTATACTAAAATGTAAATCGGCAGTAGGACAGTATACCTAAAAAAAAGCTATACAGAAATAAATACTAATTTAAAATTAAAATACTGACAACCCTTTACACAAAATTATAATTAAACGCAGTGCCGTACAACGTACAATACACAAAAAAACGCTTAATTTCATGCACACATTGACATAATGCCAATTTGACAATCAATGTTGCCTTTTGTGGGTTAGGTAATTTTTTGGAGTGAAAGTTAAAAGTGCATTTTTTATAAATATATTTTGTATGTATTCTAAATTGCTTTGTTAAATTCTAATTTTGATATATAATGACAGTTAGTGATAAGTCGTATGTTTTTAAATAACTGTTTTCGTATATCGATATTTTTTGGTTTGCATGCAATTTATCGTGTGTAAATTTTTAGTACAAACTTGTTAATGCTTTTTTTCCTGATTTCGCTTTACGCTCTAATATAATTAATTATACTCGTACTACGCTAGGGACCTTTGCCAAATTTTTCCGGAGGCTTTCACCAATTTTTTTTCGGATATTAAATTATATCCTGTCCTGATTTTCCACAACAATGTATCATTTGTTATTTTACCCGATTTGCTTTAGCAGAGGAGTAATTTTTTTATAATGATGGAGAAGGCTACAAACTTTGGTAAGTTTTTTCACTGTGCTCAAGTTTAGTTATCTTTTTGGGTTTATAAACACATATATTATGTAACTTGGTGTGAGATGCAATAAATATGTTTTGAGTGCTTTGTTTAGTGTGTGTGGTGGACAAAGGAGATTGATAATTTAGTTTTTTTACACACTACGTTTTTAGAATTTGTTTTTGCTTAGCAAAAAATTGTATTGTTGAATACTTTGTTGTTAATAATAATGTGTGGTCTTGTTGGTCAACTTCCTTAATATTCTCAGTGTATAAAAAAATGTTAAATTAGTTTATTCCCTTTTGAGAGGGGCTGGAGGTTGTTGCTTCAACTGGAGAATTATGGAACGCATGCGAGAGACGTCTTTTGAATGTTTACTGCCCTTTGGATTGAAGTCGCACAGCTTTGCAATCCTTTCCCATTCTGTTCCGGGCTCCATTGGCTCATCATCAGCTACCAGTTCCTTTTCAGCACTCCTGTTTTTTTTAATTTCAAAGAAAGTTAAAAAGAAACAAATGAATTAGCTTAGTATATTTTCCAATTTTCATCTTTTACACAAATGACAAAACAACCAAAATATACCAAAAAACCAAACCAACACCATTACTGTTTAAAATGCTTACAGATAAATATAGAATTTTTATAATTATGGCAGCTAGTGACTAGAGAGTATTTACTGAAGAGCGGGTGTTTCATATAAATTACTTAATAGACCAATATATATTTAGCACACTACCAATACTTCACCTTAATTAAATGGAAGTGCGGCCTAGAGAAAAATAGGTGATAGTTAAGTTGATAGATGGATAGAGGTATACGGAGAAGCGCAGATAGAGACTAATATGCTGGATGGAATAACGATAGTGTCCACAGAAAAAGGAAACAAAAAAGGTGTGAGGAGATATTAAATTAACTATTTGAGTTAAATTATGTCCATTTTTGCCATAATACTGAACTAAACTAGACAACTAGGTAGTAAGCGTATATGCATATTTAAATATAGGTAGAATACCAGCCTTCTCTTAAAAGTAAAATATGTGTAAAATCAGGGAAAGCTAACAAAACACAATATATTTCCAAACTATAATTTCGTCTAAATTGATCTAACACATAACTTATTATTCATTTTCATATCTATAAACTAGCTAATTCATATTAATTCACGACACGAGCTATGACTAAAATGAACACATAAACACAACAAAAAAAACTGAACTCTAATGAATTTTTTTAGTAAAATGATTAGAATTAATAGTGATTAAATAATTAAAACTGGATATAATGCTATTTTGGGTATCGTACTGGAGTATAGGCTTGTAGTAGTGTTTTTTTGCAGGTAGCAATTTTTTTACGATACTACATGTAAGTATTTTGCTATATCACAGCACTCAACTAAAAGGAAAAGGGTCTTTTTTAAGTGCGTGTAAATTTTTGTGGCTATCAATTTTTAAAACTCTTACTTGGATGCCTCCCTGATTTTCATCAAATTTTCATCATGATCATCACCCGAAGATTCATCGTAGGAAAGCATGAAAAAGGAAGTTCACATAAAGTGTATTAAAAATTATATGTCAATTTAAAGTAATTTGCTAAAATGTCGGTCCACTTTTTCACGGATGCAGAGTTTTTTTACATCAAAATTCCAAACTGATCTTAAATTTTGTATTTAAAGTATGTCGTCCCTTTAAACGATTTTGCTAGCTTTTATGTTTGAAATACAATTTATTATTAAAAATTGAAAATTTAAGTACTTTTTATGTTAAAAGTTATGGGACAAAAATTATGTAGGTTACCTATTAGTTTTTCTGTTGTTGGCAATTTGTTCTTCGTGACCTTTGTACCATTCTTCTAGTTCCTTTGCAGCGGCTTCTTTTAGCTCACCCTTTTTTACTTCCTCTTCTTGATCTACAAAGTAAATTAGTCAATTTATACATGAATTCATTGTGAAATCATTTTTTTATGCTTGATCAATTTTTTTTGCACACAAAACATTCACACACCTTTCACTTCTAATCTTTGCTTTTGCTCTTCTCTCCAAATGCGAATTTTTTCTGGCTCTTGTGCAGGAACACTATTAATGGAAGCGGTAATGGAAGGTGAAACAGATCTTTCGGATGGATCATTAGTTGGGGACGCCGTCCTTTCCGAGATTCCATTTGTAACAACTGCTGCTGGAGGGATATCATCTTCCAAACCAGCCAAATTGCTTTGCTCTCTGGCTAAAAATTCTGCGGCTGGGTCGGCCTCCTCCAAACCACTCCCATTATTCAAACCCGATGAATCATCAAAACCATCCATGATTCAGTATTTTTTTGTATAAAAAAACTTTTTGCAGTTTTTCAGAGTTCAATTACTATGTACGGTATTTTTTTAAGGGATGGGTTCACCCTGCTAATTGTTTTTGGAATTTTCACCTTTAAAATGGGAAAATATGCGTGCAAACTTAATTATGATTTGCTATAAAAAATAGTGTTTGAAATGATTCCAGTGACGGAAGACACGGGATGTGAAAAATAAGAGAAAATTATATAAAATGTCACGAAAACTGCCAAATGAATAGTTATACGGCTGCAGTGTTGTATGAATGAAGCACAGAAGAGAGTGAGATTCTAACAACACAGGCGGACAGGAAACATGAGTATAGGTAAAGCTGTCTGTATTATAAATGTGTGTATATCTCATTCTATCATGATCAGAAAAAAATAGGAAGGCTCAACCAAACATACAGAGATACTTTTAGACACGAAAACAGTTCAGTTCAGTCAGATTTCAGAGAAAAAGGAGGATACAGACAATATAAAAGGCATTAAGGCAACTTATATTCAATATTGAACGCGTACAACAGAAAAAAAACAACTCCTACTTGAATTAGATGGGGACTGAGGATATGAGAATGTGTGAAGTATATTGTTTTTCTAATGGTCATTCATTCCGCATAGCTTTACCAATTTGCTTTATAATTTTCATGCGTATGGTACATATTACTTGTTCGCTTATGAGTAAAAAAAGTGATCCTACTTGTCTATCTCAAAGTCATGCAAAAATGCTCGCAATAGAGCCTCAATAATGCTAGACAAGAAAGCTAATTGCTATTTACATACAAATACATTATAATTATCGATCTATTTTACGTGAGTTAAATTATAGTAGGTAATCATTTTTCTAGAAAAAGTGTAAACAAGTTTGAAATATGTACTACATTCGTGAGAAAAGTATACATAGCTTGTCACATTTTAGTTGTCAAATTTCTTTACGTATGAATTTTTATTTCATTTTTGCACTTGAAAAGATTACATGTTAAATTGCTTTCGGGTACACAGCCGCCACAGCTACTAACAACTTGCTAGCGATTCATAAAACGAAGATTATTATATTATTAATATCAGTTTTTTTGACTAGACAAATATAATTGATTCTTGTATATGTATTCCACCACGGGATCGGGAACGAGGTACCGAATGGACTCGGATCTTTTAACGGCCAAGCGAATTTTTGTGGAGGAAACGTCATTTGTTATCCATTCATGAACGATGTGGATATTTTTCTAGAAATTATAAGAAAATTCTAAAATACTGAGTATTTATCGCTTCGTGTAAGATATGATATTTGTGTAAAGGTCATTTTACCAGATGTGTATTCAGGATATCGCTGCTCCAAATAGATTTTAGAGGATTACTTCCTTCTCTACAAATGACCACAAATCCATAATCCCGTGACAATTTCAGCATCTACAAAAACACAAACGATTACATGATTCAATCCAATTCAAAGTATGCATGCAACAAAGGGCGACACTTTGAAATAGGGAAAGTTCCCACAAAATATATTTCTTACATCATCCTCACTCCACAAATCTTTGATATTGAAAGACTCTAAATAATCAGCCCCACAAACTAGCTTCAACTGTACAGGACCTTCGCCATCCAACTGAGAGGGATCTGGAAGCCAGTCATTGTCTGATAACTCGTCTGTTTTGCCTTTCAGATATTCATTTAGAATTGTCTAGAAGATAAATCAAAAATTACAGTCCATTTAATCTTAATCTGTGCATTTAAACCATTTTTGCTAATTGAAAATGAGTAATACCTGATGGTGCTCTGCTACCATTCTGGTGCGCATCCAGGTTTGATTCTTTGTCGCTTCCCAGCTGGACAACTTAACCCAATCATTATTTTGAAGTGCTAGCTTAACCATATTAAGGCGATGTTGTGCAGGTTCCAGACCCTATATAAAGTTTATAAAAATTAAACTAATTGCAGTTGAATTTAACTAGTGCACATTGAATCTCTTGCCTTTTTTATAAATGCCATCCTTTCAATTTCGTGTCAAATGTTTGACCGGTCAGGCGAAACTTTTACCTTTTTTCCATACCCATCATGCACCGGTGTAATCGCACCACCAATCACATTGAATCCAAGTTTATGGAGGTGATCTCGAGCCAGCTCTGTTCGAAAAAATAACATTTTAGCTCAAAACACTCTAAAATATGTACTCTAACAACTTCATACTTCAATTTACGCTAATTTACCCATAATTCTGAGATGCATTACAGTTGGGGGATTAAAGGATCCCGTGGCTAACAAAAAAACACGTTGCTTGCTCATTTTGTCTGACTACTTGGCTTGGCGTTTATAATACAAGTATAACAGAAATTAACAGAGTTTATATAACACTTAATTTTGATTATCCAATCTGTTTGACTATTGGCAAGGCTGAAAAGAAACTTGTTTGGTCGATAAATTTAAGGGGATATTGAGTATTTTTACCACTCTCACTTTACTTTCACCTTTCAGCCTGATCTGAAGGACTAGTCCACAGTCCACACTATATATTTACGACGACAACAAACAAACTCCCCTTTTCTGTTTGTTTTGTTTTCACTTTTGCACTTGACTTTGACGTATCTCCAATCTGGATATCATGTGTGTAGTGAATGGATCGCTGAGAGTGGATGAGTCAGTCGCTGCTATTGCGAGAAAGCAGTGCTGGATATGGATGCAATGGGCTATTATGGCATGGCTTCTGCTGATGTACAACCAAAAACTGACCAGGTATAAATATGCAATTTTCAAAGAGAAAGTTTTAAATGCGTTATGGAACCATTTAGTATTATAGTAATTCATGAGATCAGCAAAATTAAATGTTTGAACATTGAAGAATTTATTTAGATTTTCGGTTTATGATTTTTCATGTATCATGGAAAAAATACTTTTTTTATTTTATATTTGAAGTTTGCGAATGGCAATGTTAGTTTTTAGAGCTTTTAAACACTTGAAATATTAAACTTACAAATTAGTGTGCATAGTACTTTTCACCGGTCGAAGTTAGTAAAACATACAATAATATTTACACTATTTTTCATGGTAAATGTCAAGATTTTAGAGAACATTAAAATATGAGCGTCTTGTATAATAGGCACTGTTACAAAGCAGACGCTTTAAGTAATAACTCATTAAGACAATGAAATAACAAATATAGTAACATAACATTAACATAATGAAGTAGTTTTAAAAATTCAATAATAACGTGATAGCGTCTACATGTAAAATAAAATGACACACGCATACAGATAATGATTGCGCTGAAATCACATTCATCGTTCGTGTTTTAAAATACTATATGTGCATAGAACAATTAAGGAAAATATTTTTACGTTTTGAAACCGTGTATCAATAAGTGATATAATTAATAAAAATCTAATTTTTAAAGATTTGATGACTACGCTTTTAAGTGTACATGAATAAAACCTAAATAAGTGTATTGTTAATGATGATCCCTTTAAAATAAGTGTGGTTGAAATGATTGTCAATCACAAAGAGCAGAAATTGTTGCAAAGTGTGCGTTTTTCACT
>JAQFXM010004314.1:0-17473 GCA_034693345.1 Entomobrya multifasciata | reverse complement strand
TTTTTTTGTCTCGATAAACTTGAGTATTATTTCATGTACGCCTGCCACTCTTTTTTGTCAACGTCACTTTCACAAAAGTAAAATAATTATGTCATTTTCATTTATTTTTATTCTAAAAAAAATCATACAGACTTTTAGAATATTTTTTTAGAGAGATTCCCATTATCTATATTTATAAACCATCAGACAGTTTATTTTTCGTAGCAGTTCAAAAAAATCCTAAATCTTCATCGCCATCGTCGTCACCATGTCAACGTCAACAAAAATCAAATGTTAAGAGAGGGTATGAGATGTAATATTTATATATTTTTCTACTAATTATTTTTTTCCATTCAGCTACTAAAACAATAATAAAATAAATAATCTGTCATCATTTTCATCGTCAATCGTCATCTTCATCATCACAGCATATTATCAAACATGATTCATTTTGTCTTAGCGGTTGCCATAGAAAAAATAAAAAAGATCCTTTTCCAATTTGTATTTGATATTTTGTAATTTGAATCCTTTTTTTTCTTCCTTAGCCTTTTTTAAAAACCTAGGTAGCTATACTGATAGATAGATAGAAAATAAATAGGTAGAAAATAAATATCTTTTTAGTCTAGTCAGTCGTTCGTGTGAGTCGTCAGAATAAATATATATTATTTTAGAATGTTCGTTTAGTTTAGTGCGCTGTTTGTAATATGTTCTTTGTATGTTTGTTTTTTTAAACGTTTATTTTTCTAGACAGTTTAGTTTATTTTAGTGTAAAACAATTTATTAGTATTGTTTATTTATCTGCCGCAGCAGCCATGCCTGCCATATATATTTATGTGTCATCTTTTTTACAGCCATGCATAACCATGTGATATTGATATCTATATATATAATTTGTTAATTATCTTTTTAGATGACAATTTTTTGATTGATGTTGTTGTGTATATATTATTCTGAGATAGATAACATCTTATATATGTCTGTGTATGCATATTTTTTTTCTTTTTTCTCTCTATATATATTTTCGATATAAAATCTCTATATATAAATGTGTCAGTGGATGCAGTGTCGCAGTTGCAGCCAGCCTTGTTCTGTATAATTGTGTGTATGTATAAATATATATATGGATATATATGTGTGTATATATATATTTCAAATTATGTATACCTATCTACCTCTCATGTTGTTGTCAATGTTTCAGTTGGTCAATCAGTAAAACCTTTTTCTCTATCTTTATCTTTCTACACATCTATATCTATATATATATTATACATATTTCATAACTTTATCTATTATATATGTATATATATTATATTATGCACTTACCACCATCCTGTTTAAGAACATCCATGTTGTTGTCAGTCTTTTTTGGTTTTGTTCCTTATGATGGTCCAGGTCTCAAGTGTCCCTAGCGAAACTCGAGGGGGACTCGGGTGAAGATACGACTTTGAGTAAAATGGATGTTGTACTCACCTTCACGCTTGAGGTACGCTCTCATAAATCATTTTTATTCATAGTTTTAAAAATATGTAACATGTTTTTATTTGAAATATTTATAGGTTATCGTAATGGAGGTTAAAGGTCTCAAGTCCCTAGCCCCTAATCGAATAGTTTACTGTACCATGGAGGTTGAAGGTGGCGAAAAACTTCAGACAGACCAAGCTGAAGCATCTAAACCCATGTAAAAACCCAAAAATATTCATAAAACTGCTTGAAATTGAATACGGGGCAAATTGACACAATTTTTATGCATAAATTTTAGGTGGGACACTCAAGGAGATTTTTCCACAAACTTCCCTCTTCCTTCCGTAAAAGTTAAGTTGTACACTGAAAACCCAGGGATGCTCGCCCTAGAAGACAAGGAACTAGGAAAAGTTGTCCTTCGGCCTACACCATTGTCCACTAAGGTACGTAAATGCAACCTAATTCCAAAAAAATATTTGTTTCAAGGGGTTCAACTAGTTTGTACATTTTTACCACCACCACTTTGTATACAATGTGCACATAAAAAACCATGGTACGTGTTAGTTGTTTTGTTTGGTGAAGAATAATATATGTATGTACATTTTCTTCTTGATGCATTCATAATATCGATTACCTTTTTTTCTTCCTTTTTCATGTACAAACGTCGTTTATAGTTCAGTGGTTCGGTGTACAAAGCAAAATAACAACATGTTTAGCAATTTCTTTTCTCTTTCTTTCCACTCGTTCCTATGTTTTGGCTGTAGCATGCATATTAAATCACTCTTGAACCCTTTTTAAAATACTTCTTATTGAATTTTAAAATAAACAGCCAAGCCAGACAAGACCAATGTTTGTAAATATAATTATAAGTTTTAAATTCAGGAGGATAAGCTATTATTTTACAACCATTTTTATTTTGTTTGCCTTATTTTTTTCTAAATAGCTATTATAATGATACATTTGCTAAAAAAAATTGCAATTGTATAAGCAGCTATTATTATGACGATGAAAAACATTTAATTTTTAAAAAAATACAATTTAATTTATTTTTTCCTCTAGGCTCCTGAATGGCATAAAATGAATGTGCCGAAGAACGCAGCTGATCAAGATCTACGAATTAAAATTGCGTGTAGAATGGACAAACCTTTGAATATGAAACATTGCGGGTGAGTAACTCATATAAAATAGCAAGTTGTTATACAGGTATACACATATATAAGTATAAAATATGCATATTACGCTATTTTGGACATGTTGAGTTGAATGATGGCTTTTATTACATCATGTGATGATTATGTAATTTTAACATTAATTTGTGCTCTGACAAGGAACATTTCCATAACACAAAACGCACAATATAAATAATTATTGCTGTTAAAATACACTAATTTTTATAAATATTTATGTTTTATTTATGAGAAGTGTATATTGATTACATGATGAATGCATATGCATATTATGTGCATGTTACGCAACTTACTTACGAGGATCGATACAAAAGTGGGAAATGGGGAAATGTGAGACTTGTATATTTTTTGGTTTAATTTTAGGAACTTGTATGCATTGGGTAAAGGGGTATGGAAGAAATGGAAGAAACGCTACTATATTTTGGTTCAAGTATCTCAATACACGTTTGCCATGTGCTCTTACAAGGAGAAAAAATCCGAACCTACTGAGATGCTACAATTGGACGGTTATACCGTTGACTACATCGAAGCTGCTAGTGGTAAGCTATGCTAATATATTTTTTGGATTTTATCCTGTTCATCATCTCATTAGCCTTTTTCCTTTTAGAAAAAATAAGTATTCCCAATTTTTTTTCCGAGTAATAAAAGCTTATTTATATTTTAAAATAACAAGTTGAGATGAGAGGGAAAAAAAGTTTAGATTTTTAGGGAAACTTTGGCGTTTTTACTTTTTTTTGGGAAAAAATAAAGTCAAACATTAAACATAGGTACATGTGTATAAATATTTTGAAGGAAAAAAAGTTAATTTTACTGGCTACTTCCTACCAAATATAAACATAATGTAATAGCGATCATAATGACGTAGCGGAAACGTTGTTGCCAATGATATGTCACATGACATTTATTTCATATTACAAATTTTGACCCCAATTTGGGACCATTTGAGGGCATCTTGACCTAATTTGAACAAAAATTCGTAATGTCTTTGACAAAAGCTTTTGATTGCTGTGAGTATTAAGGTGTACAATTTGGCCGATTTCGAAATTTTCGAATTTGACCTTTGACCTTGGGGTATGACCCCGTTTTCCTTGACCAAAGTGACCTACATGTCAAATTTGGACGAATTCCCTCAACGCGTTTTTGGCTTATCGTTCCGACAGACAAACGGACGGACAGACAGACATGTCAAAGTCAAAACTTGCTAACACTTGACTTTCAGCTACATAATAAAAAAGGCGGCATGTTATGGTGGGTAGTTGCTTTTTTCATATAGATTGTTAGCAGTCGTGTGGGAATTAGAAAGTATTTATAATTCTCCGAAGAAAGAAAAATAAGCAGTATTGAAATACCCACGTGAATTTCTATACAAAAAAGAAGTGAAAAAAACAAGGTAGCTTGTTAAGGCGAAAAAGTGATGGAGGATGGAATGAAATAATAAATATTGTGTAGGTGTTTCAAATGAAAGGATGTGATGTGTAGGCTTTCTCCCCGTTGATCATGTTAAAGCGCGTCTCAACAGAAAACAGGAAATGATTGTCGTAACGTAAAGTAATGTCATTTTCACGCCAAGCCAACCAACCTGCAATAAAGTATAACAAGTTAGTGTAGTGTTGCATAAAGGAAAAGAAACATGTAATAGTAATAAATTGGTTTGAACAGTTTCCTCGTAAGTAATTTTTCTTTCCTTTTATCTTTTATTCCTTCTTCATCTTTCCGAATTGACGCCTTTTCCTTCTTGAAAAATAAAAAGTTTTTGACAGCTTTCTCCCTTCTGCTATTTGATTAAATGTAAAGTTAATTAGCTTAACTGTATGTTTGAATGTATTTTTTTATTGCAGCCAATCTAATGGTGGGAATGGGTAAGTAGCGATGAATGTTGGAATGTTGAATTGAAATGTAGAAAATTAAATTTTAATTGATGTGCGATTGAGAATGATCAAAGTGAATAGTGAGTGGAGGCTGTATTTTTGGCTTTGATGTTTAATTATGATGGTGTCAAAAGTGTGAATGCGCTTTTAAGAGGAAATAATAATGAGATTTAAATGTGGATGGTGGATGTTGGTTTGATGGAATTAATTGGATGAATAGACTTGGAAGGAGGTCGCTACTTCTTCAACGCGGTGAAGGAAGGGGACAGTGTTCTTTTTGCCTGTGATGATGAAAACGAAAGCCATTTGTGGGTCATGGCCATGTACAGAGCGACAGGGCAAGCTCATAAGCCTGCACCACCCTTAACTCCGGCTGCGAAAAATTCTACCATTTCCAAAATTCAAGGAGGTATAGAAAATAGATGGATGGATGTATAGAGAAAAGATGACAAATTGAGTGAAATTTCTCCAGATAGACAAAATATTCTTTTTTTTAAAGATGCGGACCGAGCAAGGAAACATGGAATGGAAGAATATATCTCAGCAGACCCCAATAAATTTGATCATCACAATATGTTTAAGTATCTACAAACGTTGACATTAGATTTTCGCCTAAATGATCCCTACTGTTCTCTTGTACGTCATATTACTCATCATCATGAAAGCATCCATTAAAAAATTTAAAATGAATTTACTCCTTTGATTTGTTTTTGAAAATTTGATTTTTTTATTTGAAAATTTGATTTTTTATTTGAAAATTTGATTTTTTATCTGAAAATTTGACATTTTTATTTGAAAATTTGATTTTTTTTGAAATTTTGATTTAAAAAATATTTTTTAACGATTTTTTTTACTTTTCAGGGTTGGTTTAGTCCCGGCCAAGTATTTGTTTTAGACGAGTACTGCGCCCGTTACGGAGTACGGGGCTGTTACCGTCACCTAATGTATCTTAGCGACCTGCTGGATAGGGCGGAACGTGGTCTGATGATTGACCCGACGCTGATCCACTACTCATTTGCATTCTGTGCGTCCCACGTTCATGGCAACAGGTTAGACATGTATGAACTCTCTTTTCTTACCTCTCTCAATACCATTTACAAATTGTACCGAAAAAAATTAATTCTAAAACTTTTTTATCTATCTATCTATTCTTTCTCTTTTCATTTATCATTCATTCGCCTATAAAAAAACAAACCAAACCAAATCAAAAAATCTTCTTCTCTTCAACTTTCTCTCATTCTTTCCAAAAAAAACTTTCTCTTTTGAGTACTACTACTACTACTACTACTACCACCACCACCTTCACAACAACCGAGTTTTTTCTCTCTCTCTCGTAAAACTACTTTTACTAAAATAACTACTTATTTTACTACTACATTTCAACCAAGTACACACAATTTTATATCTAATTTATTATTACTCCGGCCTATTATTCGCTCAAGAGTGACCTATCTGTCCATATGATTGAATGTCATCATCAAAAAAATTATACATAGAACATTTCCAATTTAAACAACCAATTTTCCAACATCATCATCATCATTTCACAAAAAATAATAAGGAAACATGATAGCATTTTTGTCTAAAACATTTGTATGCTATGCAAATTTTCAATGTTTAACTATTAGAGAAAAAATTATAGCTTGGTTAATTATTTGTATTTTTTTATTTAAAATTTTTTCTCTTGCTTATTTAAATCCATCTCTCTTCTGAAAAATGTGCCCATTGCAAATAGGTATTTTCTATGTAATTATTTTTCCATCTCAATACTCCCACCCGCCCCCGCAAGGAAAATAAGTGCCTATTAGCCTTTTCTCCAAAAAAAAAAAGATGATGATGCATTTTACCCACTTGGAATAAGCTATTAAAAAATTTATACGCTTTAATTTCTCGCTGTCTCATATTTTTTCTCTCTAATTGTTCATTTAACTCTTTTTTTATTACCAATAATTTTTTTATTAATGAATTATTATCTTTATTATCCGCTTTCCCCCAAATTTTTTTTATCTATCGCTATGAAACTTTTTATTAGCTAAACTGACTATGTGAATAATTACGCAAATCTGTATATATATTTCTAGAATATATATATTAATTTATATCTCTCTTCTCTAATAGCTTTGTCTTCTCTCATCTTGTCCCTCTCTCTTGTATTGTGTGCCGTGCATTTTGGAAAATATTAACGAAAAATTTAACCTTTAATTAATCTTAATTTATTTTTACTAAAAACTAATCAATAACAAGCGCCTCTCTATTTTTATCACCTCTCTCGTCTCTCTCTCTATCTCTCTGCGTCTCTCTTTCTCTAATTGATATGCGTGCTATATTGCGTAATGGAGTGTGATGATGTCCATAAGTCTCTATCTATCTATCTATATATTTCTCTAACAATAATAATAACAATAATTTTTTATACTACACGTGTTGTGCATACTCTATCAAATAAATAATATCTATTTGTGCATTTTGTGCTATCTAATATGAAATGGAATGAAAATATGTTTATCTGTTTATCTAACTCTCTCACATATATATATAAATAATATATATACTTTCTCTCTCTACGTGTGTATATATCTATTACAAAAAAATGGTGATGTCTATTTTTTCTTTATCAATATTGGTGAAAGCAGCCTTATTGTCTTGGAATGAAGATCTGAAAGTTGTAATGTATTTTTTTGTGTATGTATCTATATATATAAATTGTAAGTATGCATATTAGCACTTGACCCTTTTTTCCCCTCTTTAGTCTTCCCGCATGCTATGTTGCTGCTTTTTTATGCATTTTTTTGGATAACTGGATGATAGTAAAAAAAACAAGATCATAATTTGATGCTTGATTGATAGCTCGACGATGTTTATATTTTTGGCATGCTTTTAACTATTGAGTGTATACACACTTGCCTGTCACTCTTTCATAAAATTTCCTTTGTTGTGTATGTACCGTGAAATCTCTCAGAAAAGATAGTGAGTAGTAAACAAAGTAGTGATAGTGAGTGATTCTCTCTCTCTGCTTATTTTCCCCGTTTTTACCGTTTAAAAAGAAAGAAAGTCGCTCTCAGTCAGCAGATTGACATGTGGAGCTATAAAGATTGACTCTCTCTCTACTTTCTCTCCTACTTTCTCTCTTGTCTCTTTATTACTATTATTTTTCTTTACGATCCCATCTTTTTCAACTCAAGTAGCTCTCAATCTCTCCCGTAAAAAAATAAAAGTAGTCTGCTCTGCTGTTGGCCCAGTTGCTCTAGATATTTTCTTTTTTTTATCTCAATTCCCTGTAGAAAGTACAAAAAAACTAAAAACATGTTGTTTAGTTTGTAGGCAGTAAATACTATTTTATCTTCAAAAAAATGGCTAGAAAAAATATTATATAATCCAACCAAAAAAAGCAAGTAGTCATTTTTAGGACTAAAATGATAGTAATTTTTTACATGACAAAATATCTATATGCATTTATTTTTAAAACAACAAATTACGACGATAAATAAATTGTTGGCTGCTTTTTATACTAAAAAATTAAGATATAAATTTGATGCTTAGGATACCTTTTTTAAAGCTGTTAGTTTTTAGATAGTTAATAGTTTCCATTTTTTCACTTCCACTTCAGTGTCTAATATTTTTCTCGTGTGTGTGTGTCCGTCGTCTAGTCTTTAAAAATTATATTAGTGTCACAGTCCAAATATATATAATTCCTAAAGCACCAAAAAAACTATATATTTAAGTGCTGACAACTAGTTTCTTAGAAAAAACCTGCATAACGATAATAAACTTAATATAATAATTATCAATCAGCACATATACGATCAAATAAATAAACACGACTATATTTCGTCAATTTGAAATAAACATGACATTAACCAAAAATATGTTATAAAACTTATACAAAAAATCAAACATAAATACAGTCAAAATAAGGTTCAGAAACAAATAATAACTACTTGCTATTCAAAATCACAAAAAATAGTTTCCAAGAATAACAAGCTTTCAAGGGTTCAACTAGTTTTTCAAAAAAAAAATCACTGTGAATTCACGGGACTACTTAATTATTTTTTTTGCAAAAAATTTGCACTGCTATAAAAAATAAACCACGTGACACTAATACTCCGTCACTACACCATACTTTTAACTAAAAATTAATCAGCAGACTTTTAACAAGTAGTAGTAAAAAAATTCCTAACCCCAGAAAAAACAAATTTAAGTAGAAAAAAATTATTACAAAAAAATTATACTCCTTTCTTTTTTACAACTTTTAATTTTTCATGTCTTATTTATTTTTTCTTTATGTTCCAGCCCCATTTAAAAAAAAATCCGCATCTTACAAATAAATGGGATTGAGATTGGTATATCTACTTTATAAAGTATTAATGTGATTATTACTATTTATTCATTATTATTATTAAGTATGTTTAAGTGTTCATTTTTACAATATATTTATATTATATTATTATTATGGTAATGTTTCCAAATAATTTTTTGGATGTGAATTTCACAAAAAAATATAATATTATTATCAATCATCACTCTATCTATTTATATAAAACTTTCAAACGTTTCAAAAAATATCTTTCAATTTTATTTTTTCTTCAAAAATATACATTTTTTTGCTCTATTTTCTTTATAAGAATGCGAATGGCAAAAAAATCAACGTTTGAAATATCTATATCTATAATTTATTAAACGTTCGCATTCATTCTCTCGAATAAATAACAAATACTATCTCTATCTATCTTTCTCTATAAAAAAATCCGTTTGTAATCAATATATATTTATTCTTTTTTTCTGTAGAATTTTTCGCAATAGTTTTGAATGAACTTCTTTGTATGATTGGATTAAAGTATCTAATAATCTATATAATTTTTTTTAAAGCTTTCATTAGTACTTCTTCTTCATATGTATTTTTTTTCTAAGAATTGAAATACTCACGACGACGTTTTCGTTTGTTTTGTATTTTTTTCTACAAAACTTTGAACTTGCATAAAAATTGAAATACAGGAAGGAAAAGAAGTAAAAACATGTAATTGGACTACTAATTTGGACTCCCGTATATTTTTTCCTCTCTCTCTTGTTGACTTACAACTTAAGACAAAACATATAAATATATTTTTGTTTTGCATTGGAAATTTTTTCACAAGTTTAATTATTTCCGTAGAAGTTGGTTTTGAAATCCTTTTTATATATATTTTAAATTGTCTTTATACCATACACCTACTATTCTATATACATATATGGCTGCTTCAGCAAATTGGTCAACATATTTTTCCATAAGACAAAATGTGAAGAATTATTGTTATTATTAAAGTTGATCTTTATAAATTTTTCCTAAAATCACTATAAAATGCAATGCAAGAGATGGCCAGGGGAAAAAATAATGAACAAAGCTAATCTAAAAATAAAATGAGGCCCCGTATAATGATTTTTTCAAAAAATGTGGAAAATCTTGTCCTTCGTCGGGTCACTCTAGTAGGCAGGAATTTGTATTCTAGTTCTTTTATTTTTCGTTTAGTGTGTATACTCGTCGTGTAATGGGCATATTTGGTAAAATGTCATAAAATCTCTTTACTTTTTATTATTGTTAGGTTTAAAAAGTATTTGTTAAATTTCTGTAGTATTTATTCTTATAATTTTGTATGTTGGCGTGGTGTTCTCTTCAAATGTTTTTTGGCTAATGGTAAAGTTTTATTTTTTGTGGGACGACGAAAAAGGCCTGATGGAGTTGGTACAGTGACACACGAAGAAAAGGAGAAATTCCAGGAGATCAAGGAACGTCTTCGTATTCAACTAGAACATCAAATTACCAACTTCCGATATTGCTTCCCATTTGGACGTCCTGAGGGAGCACTAAAAGCAACATTATCTCTTCTCGAAAGAGTTAGTCTTTTTAAAAAATGTTTCAAATAAATCTCAGATTTTTATTACTAATCTTTAATTCCATCATCAAGATTTTTTTATAGGGAATGAAAAAACATTAAAGTTAAAGATCGGAAATAAAAATGGGTTCGTTTAAATTTTGATTTTAGGTTCTAATGAAAGACATTGTAACCCCTGTTCCTCCAGAAGAAACTCGGGGCGTTATTAAAAAGTGCCTGGAAAATGCAGCTCTTGTCAACTACACACAGTTGTCAAATGAGGCCAAAATGGACGGTAAGAATAATACACCAGCAATTAAAACCAGAGGTTTTTATTTTACGAGAAATGAAAAATTGTTCGAATTTATGGGAAACTACCTATGTAATAAAAGTTGGTCCAATTTATGGGAAACTACCTATGTAATAAAAAATACATTTTTAATGTTGAATTTTTTTTCTTATTTTTTTTAAATTGTTGTAGAGCAAGTAGGCCTTGATGGTGAAACAGTAGCACCAAGTCGCCGTTTAGAAGAGTTAATCCATCTGGCAGAGCTCTGCGTCGACCTATTGCAACAAAATGAGGATCACTATGCAGAGGTAAAGCGTTCCATTCCATTTTTACTACTACCTAGTTTCTCTTTTTTAACTTTCTGCTTTCTAAGATTAAAAAAATAAATATGTCGAAATATAAATCATACATGTCTGTGTAAATATATATGTATATTTAAATATATGCTCTATATATATATCTTAGCTAGTTAAATATATATTATAAATGTTAGCAGTAGTGGCATAAAACAATATATACCTATACACATGGGAATTGTGTAAAAAAAAATGCTTCATTAATTAAATATATTTCACTCAGAATTAGAGAAGCCAGATAAAAAAAATCATGAAAATATTATAATAATTTATATTGAAAGGCTCACATCATAAACAGTCAATTATTTTTTTAAGACGATTAAGTTTTAAAATGAAAAAAAAAATATTAAGAAAAGAAAGTAAAGAAACCTTTATTTTAATTATTTTTTAAATATTTAGTTAATTAATTATTTTTCTGTAGTTGTCATGTCAGATAAGTATATATATTATTTATAAAAATATAAGCAAAAATTTAGCTATCATGTCATTCGTTATATATATATCTACTATATAATAATATACATGTGTAAAATATATATACGTACGTACGTCTAATTATTATATAATTAATTATTTCGATATTTAAATGTCTTATCCAGTTGATATATACATATTTATGTGTTAATCTTTTTATTTTTCTTTGTCTGTGGTGCTTTTTGACTGTTCTGCTCTCTATCTCTCTCGGTGGTGCCCTTCGTGCTGGCCATTCTTGGTTTCTCCTCCTCTCTCTCTCTCTCATTCATTCTCTATCAATCTCTGCTCTCCAACCATATATTATATATATCTCCATATATATTTATATATCAAATACATAAACAAAAAATAATTCTACATAAAACACATCATTTTTATTTTAAAAAAATATTATTTAATTTTTTATTAATTTTTTTTTATGATTTTTTGAAAATTAAATTGTATATCTACATATATATTCCCATAACTTTTTTTATTATTTAAACCCGTTCATTTTTTTAAATTAATTACAAAAAATATTATCTAATAATCCATCCCTATAAACTGCTGTACGTGTTGCGCCTCGATAAAAAAAATTACCTCCTCTCTCGCTCTGTCTCTCTCTCTCTCTGTCTCTCCGTTCGTTCGTGTGTGTACAGGCTTTTCGTAAAGGGGTGAGTCACATAAACAATATAATAACTATATATTTATTATTTACTTATAACTATACTGTATTTCTGCATTTCGTCTTTAGTTCTATACAAAAAATATACCTTTTATATTTTTTTGTGATTTATTAAGTATGTCAATGTGTAAAACGTAGATTATTTTCTAAAAAATATAAGTAGTCCGTAAATTAATTAAGTGTTTTAAATAATGTGTGTAATTATTTTTATGAGTATGGTGGTCGGTCGGTGTACATTAATAAGGATGGACAAACGCGTATTTTCCCCACACACATAATCAATTACACATAATTTACTATTTTTACAAAACAATTTACAAAAAAAATCTATACAAGGTAGTAAATCTCAATTTTACTTTGGTTTCTGGGGCAATTTGATCAAATAAATGTTTTAGGTATCCCGTATTACGTATTTTCCCTTTGTTCGTACACGTCCTTCTATTTTGTCTCAAGTGAAGATTTATCGTAAAGTCGTATGCAATTTCTCAGCGAATATATAGCCTTAAATTATCCACTTCAAACCTGATCTCTACCAAAAATACTATAGAAAATTAGCTACCTTTACAAAAAAATATAAATACCTGTAAATGGGCAGAAAGAAAACAAAGTACTTTTGCAACCAACGCAACATCAGTCTAATTTGCCAAACGAACCGCCGCCTTTCTAAGAAATTATTTTTTTTTCAACAAGCTGTGATCTGATTTTGATCTTGTTCAACATTTACAAATTAAGCGTGTAAGCACTCTCTTGTCCTCGTGTTTGAATGTGGGCGAAGCTTAAAGTCAAATTCCCATGTAAAATGGCAAATTAGAGAAAAATAACAAGTTTGTATACAATTTTTACATATGAGTGGGATAACGATGATAAATCTCATCCAAGTGGGTTTTCTGCACCACACACATCTTTTTCCTTTTTTCTGGAAATTATTTTGATTTTTTCAGCTTTTTACCAAGCAATTTTATTATTATTTCAAATTGAAACCCACTCACAACTCATTAACACGCCTTCATAAAGATTTTCCAAAGAAAAACAAGCAGACATGCAAATTCTTCCGAAATCCCGGTACCCGGGGACCTGAGTTTTTTCAATTTGCCGCTGCAATTGAATTCTTAATTTAATTGCTAAACAGCCATATTATTAGTCTTGACACATTTCAATGTTAATTGTGTTTTCCTTCCTTTTTCATCCATCTAATCCATCTAACATTGTAATTCTTTTCCCTTCACCTACGTATAAAAGTATATGTGTCTATCTGTAAGTCCTTCTCTGAATAAATCTGCTGATCTCTGTAATTTCACCGCCACCACCACCACCGCTCCAGAAAAAAACCGAAAAACGTTTCAAAAAAACATACTCGCTATTTTTATGTGTCCATCCATCTATCTATATATTCTGTAAATGTGTGTGTGTGTCGGTCTGTGTACCCCATATTCTTCTCTCTTTATCCAATATTATATGTGTGTATTTGTATTGTATTTTTTTCTATTTTTGTGTATGCACCCTTTCAACCAAACCAATACACCAAAAAAACCAACATTCCAAAAAAAATAAAACTCTTAAATATCCTGCAACTCTGATCGATTGGATTTTGCAGGAACCAGTAAGTCTGTCCGTCTAAAAAAATACTCTGCTTTCTTTTCACTCTCTTTCACTTTTACTTTCACTTTGCTTTCTTTTATGTGTTGGCCGATTGGCTAAGAGAACTTTTCAGATCATTTCTGACAACTTTCAAGAGAACAAGTCAAGTCAGACTTTTAGCCAAGTCAACTTTTTCAACATCAGCTTCTTTTTTTCAGTATGCCTTATCTATCTTTGCTTATCTTGCTAATTACTTAAAATTATCAACGTTTCAACATTCCATTGTTGTATTTTTTCTTCAATACTCTGCTTTTTTCCTTAGAAAATAAAAATCCAAACTATTATCTCATCTTTTTTTCTCTGCACAGTTCTCTTATTTCTTCTTCGCTGCTTATTTTTTTCTCTTTTGATCTGGTAGTCATGTCACGTACACTTTTCTAGAATTACTTTCTCTTTTGGGTCTAGTGGCTCTGTGTCTGTTCTGGTCTTGTATGACTTGGCCTTCTATTCTAAAAATTCAGTTATGTCTGTGTCGTGGGGTGGAAAAAAAAGGATGGATAATCATGTCACGTATAAATATGCCATGTATTGTCTCTCTCTCTCTAACTGTTCATTGTGTGCCCTTCATCTACACATTTTTTGTGGTTAAAATTTACAAAAAAAAGAAGAATGTTGGGCTGTACTGCTGCATGTGACATGACATGATGAAAAAAGGGGGGAGAAGGGGACAGTTTTGGGGGATGATAAATTTGTTTGGGTTTTTGGGGGAAAGTGATTCAAGGAAAGTGAACGTTTTAAAAAAATATCCTATTTTTCTCCAAAAAAAAAATGCTTTCTTTGTGCAAAATATTTTTCACACAAATTTTATATGCTTTTTAGTTAAATATTTTTAAAATTAATTAAAATAGACTAACTATTATATTGTGTGTCTCATCCACTCAAAAAAACATTTTTTAAAATAAATCCACTTGCTTTTCTTAAAAATAATTAAATATTTTAATGCTTTTTTCGTGCACTGTCTGCAATTTTTTTTTGTGTGATCTTCTTTGAAATTTTAAAGATAAGTTGATATAAATCAAACTAATCATCTTCTTTTTTGAAAATCTTTTGAAAAGATGCACTTGTGTAAAATAAATTATCAGATAATTAATTTTCATCTCTGCTTTAATAATAATTACTAATTGACGGAATTAGTAGATAAAATTGCAGCAAACTAAAACTCACTTTTTAATAAATAATTTTTTTACAATCTTTTTTAATCCACACGAGTAAATAATTTAAACTTGAAATTTTTGACTTAAGCACGCTTAATTATATTTTTTTCGATTTTTTAAAAAGGAAGAAATAATACATGAACTAGTGTGTGTGTGGAGTGCAATATGTATATATTTTTTTAAAGATGTGTTACTGATAGTCATTTAAACTTTGTAGGCCTTTGCTTGGTTCAGTGACCTGTTAGTAGAGCATGCTGAAATCTTTTGGTCGTTATTCGCTGTGGATATGGATCAAGTATTAGCAGAGCAGCCACCTGATACTTGGGATGCCTTTCCACTTTTTCAAATTCTCAACGATTATCTCCGTTTAGATGGTAAAAAATCAAATTAAACATTTTTTTCGAATTCAGGTGTCATCTTGTGCCCCTGCATTCCCTATCCTAACCATGTTAAACTTAACATGGATAGGATAGGAAATGTGAGAGCACAGGATAACCTCTGATTTTTGAAAATTTTGGAAAATAAATAAATTTTTTGTATATTTTTTTGTGACAGACAATTTAAAGAACGGAAGATATCATCAGCACTTGCAAGACACATTTGCTCCATTAGTTGTACGATATGTGGACTTGATGGAGTCATCTATTGCTCAGTCTATCCATAAGGGCTTCGAAAAAGAGCGTTGGGAGCTTAAAGGGTACAAAAAAATCTATAACGGACATTTTTATACATATGGGCCCTTTTCACATTCTCATACACATATTATGTATATTTTGTAGGAACGGTTGTGCCACATCAGAAGATTTATTTTGGAAGCTTGACGCCCTTCAAGCCTTCATTCGAGATCTTCACTGGCCGAACCCCGAGTTTGGGAACCATTTAGAACAGCGGCTTAAGCTAATGGCCTGTGATATGATTGAGTCTTGTATTCAGCGGACCGAGGGTGGATTCCAAAGCTGGTCCAAGAAAGGGGTGACCTTTGTCTCAACCGACTACATCATCCCCACAGAAATGTGTGCCATGATCAATGTGATTCTGGATGCGAAGAACCAGTCGTTCAAGTTGTGTGCGGTGGATGGGATAGATGTGCATCAGTATCATACCAAGATTGATGACTTGATTGAAAAGACAAGTAGTGCGATGACGCAGGGATTGATCACCAAGCTTGTTAGTGTGCTGGAGAGTACTCTTTCCAAACTGGCGAGATATGATGAGGGCAGCTTTATTGGTTCTATATTAAGTTTAACGGTGAGATAAAGAATAATTGGTTATAAGAATGCGTGGGTGGACGTGGGTGGAAAGATTATGATTGTTTGGTTTTGTGTTTGTAGCAAAATGTGTCGGGAACGGGGAAGGAGTTGGGTCAAGCTTATGTAAATTTCGCAAGGAACTCAATGGATCAGATAAGAGGGAAGGTGGTAGATGAGCTGTGGATTTTAAACTTTTTTGAGTTGTGGTACACCGCCCAGATGCAGCTGCTGTGTAACTGGTTATCCGAACGGTTAGATCATGCGCTGCATCCTTATCAGTGCACGGCACTTGCACATGTCGTTAAGGTTAATACATAAAAAATAATAATTATTCAATACAAGAAAAAAATTCATTTAAAAAAAATTAAAAAAGAGATTTTTTACGAAAAAAATAAATTATTTTAACATTTTTTTTTGAAAATTAGAAACTCTACTCAGATTTCGAGCTGCAAGGTGTAATGGAAGATAAGCTGAATAGCAAAACTTATCAAAGTGTATCCTCGCGCATGCAAACGGAAGAAGCTACCTGTGCATTAACCATGGGAACTAGAAGGGACACCGATGAAGAGTAAGCTTAATAAATAATTAATTTATATTTTAGATACAATTTTTTTCAATATTTTTTTATTCTTCATTTTTATTTTTGTAGTGGCGGTGGAGAAGAAGGTGAAGAAGGCGAACGTCGTCCCAAAGTAACCGTTTTAAAACATCAAGATGAAAATGTAGTTGCGAAACTGACCACAACCGCCGCGGGCGCTGTTGGAGGAATAAAAAATGTGGTTGGGAAAGGCCTTGGAGGACTCACATCCAAACTGGGAACTGGCTCGTGGTTCTAAAAAATAATATTTTTCTTCTTCGTCGTGATATTACCGTCAAAAAAAAACTTTAAAAAATATAATTAAATATTAAATCATCCTCCCTCATCTCCTCACATTATCAATCAATCAACTTATCATCATCATCAAACCTCCCTCTTATTTCACACGAAAAAAAACACTGTAATTACCTAAAAAAAACATTATCAATCAAATCAGCTACCGAAAAAAAATCACACAAAAATCTTTTTAATAATTTATTTTTCTCCTGAGAAAAAAAAATCACTAAAAAAAACCAAATCAATCAGCGAAACACTTAAAATCAAATCAAAATAATTACCTGTCAAAAAATTAAATTATATAAAGCAATCATTCGATTTCGTAGCAAAAAAAAACCAAAATTTTACCCGGAAAAAAATAAAATATTTACCCGAGTATATAAAAAAATAATATTCTCGTATACAATATCTATTGACTATAAATAAAAATTAC
>JAQFXM010004313.1:0-17480 GCA_034693345.1 Entomobrya multifasciata | reverse complement strand
TGTACATAATTTCATGTAATTTTAATTGGAATGATCCCTGAACATGTTGCATTTTTTATTGTTTATTCTGCTGAGTGTCTCATTTCCCATGTTTAAATATTTTAAGGCATGCGTCTTGTTTGTGTGACTGAATATGTTTGTGAATGCCTGTATCAATAAGTCAGCCAAAAATAATTTGCAATCATCACCTTCTTCGACCTCCTCACCTATTTAACTTGTGTGTGTCGAATTACCGACATTAGTTGTATGTACATTTTAATAATTTTCATATAATCTCATTTCCTCACCATTTCCCCCACAAAACTATTAGCTATTTTACGTTAAGTATTTGCCATGTTGCCATTAGCAATGTGAATACTGATTTGATAATCACCTCACTCGCCTATCATCATAATATATTTATATGACTTCGCATGTGTTGTTGCCAATTGTCATGCTAAATCACACATAATATTGTGTATGTGGAACAGAAACCCTGTAATGTTTTCACCCTTACCCTTTGCTCTGAATCAAAAATTTAGTAATATTACTTATTTATTTTACTCTTCGTAACTTTATTTAAATTATGACACAAAACCTTCAAAGTTTTTTTTTGTTTTTGAACAAATTGCGATTCTATAATATAGAATCCTTTAATTTTACACTGTTTGCATTTTGTCTTTTCTATTTTTGAAAATATTCTACCGTATCCGTGTTTATATCCGTATATTTTTTCGTCGCACCAACACCACCACTACCACAACTGCAAGTATCATCACAAACTATTTTTAAATTCAAAACCAGACAAAAGTCATTCAGTCATTTTTTTGTTGGGTGAACCTAGTTAAATTTTTCAGTTAAAAAAATTTCGCTATGCATCTCTCATAACTTTTTAACCCATTATTTAAATATATGAGAATGGGAATGTTATCGGTTTTACCATTATATACTTTACTATTTATAAATTTAATTGATAAGATCCAAAAAAGATATACATAAAACCTGCAATACGTACTCAAAGTAACTGATATTTTGAACCAACAATTAATTAAACAATTTTTTTGCACATTTTTTAATTATTAAGAGTTAAATTTTTAACTGTATTTCAAAACGAGTCACATTTTTTTCTTCACTTCTCAGGTAGATTTTTTAAACTCAGAAAACCAATTTTTGAACTTTGAAGATTATATCTTGTTAAATAAGCAAGTATTGCGTGTATTATCATTTTTTAATTGTTTGAATGATTTACGTAAATAGCTAACATAATGCTAATTCAAGTTTTTTAAAAATATCTTTATTTGCAATTATTGATCAAATCAGGTATATTACATACTATATATACCAACTTATCATTGATACTACATTAACTACTATTAAATTATTAAGTAGAATAATATAATCAGTAGAAAACATTTTGTTTGTTCTGTTTGTCCTTCAACGTTTTGTTTTTCCTTTATTCAAAATAAACTTGCCTTTTGGTATATATTTTTTATACTTTGGTATCGTATAACATTTTTCTTACGAGTCTTGTGAAAACCTCTTCTTTCCGTAACGACTAGTTATATTTCAATTTTCGTCGATTGATAAAAACGTAACCTAAGAAACTTTTAAAAAACGTAATATTTTCGCTCGTATAGTAAAATGGTCACTTATTATAGTCTATCTATCTATATCTATAATATTATATCTTATATCCGTAACAAACATAGATAGTTTTGTATGGTTTTTTAGTAAAAAAAAACTTTATATCTCTCTATCATTCTAAATTGTCTGTCCTTCTATACATTCATCCAAATAATCCATCCATGCATATATTATACAGTTTAAAAACTATTCATTAAATTAGGTAATTTTTATGAAAACCCCATCTCTCTCTAATAACTTATTATAATAATGTCTTGTGTATTTTGTCGTTTTTAATAGTGTCGTTTTTATAAATGACATTGTTAATTCATAGTATACAGTATATACTTTTTTTCTTTAAAAGAAAAGAACTTGATTGACAATTTGTTTTTGAAAAAAAATCAAATCTTAAATTCCATTTGTCACCAATACCATTAGGTAGATATATATCCATCCCATTATTTCCATAGTTTCTTTTTACTAGTCTTGTGCAAATGCGTACAAGCTATTAAATAAATTAGTAAAAAGCATACATTTTAATATTTTTTTGTTGTCGCATAATGACAAGAAAAAATACTTCTATAATTCCGTCCATACATAATTAATATACAGTATAGTTCCTTAAATATTGACTCTCGTAAATGTATATAAAAACAATTTATCTGTATGACTACCTGCATGAAAATTTTAATCTATGTTGTTTGTCTCTAGTACAAAACAAAAAATATATAATTCTACATTTTGAGAAAGGAAAAGTTATGGTGCTGCATAGCCAAATTTTTTTATTGATAATATATTTGCTCTTGTTTGTCGTCAACGTTATGTTTACATGTAATTACTTAATTATTACAACTGGATTTAGCATCATATATATATATATCAATCTATTTATATTTATTCTTGTTTATAACTCTTAAATATCAATATATATAATCAAATATATGTATACATAAATTTAGTGTTATATATATATACGGATTTGTGAAATTGTTTTGTCTTAAAGGAAATTAAGTTGAGGAAATGTAATGAATTGAGAATTAATAGTTTGTTGTTTTCTTTTGAAATTTGTAAAAAATTCATAGGTTCAGCGGATCCATCATTGGGTTGCTATGAACCTGTAGTCAAATCTCCACCAGAGCCTACAAGGGTCAAGTCACCGGAACAGGTCAATATTTCTAAAACATTATCATATTTTCTATTTTATATGAGCTTTATAAGGAAATTGCTATAAAAATGTTTTTATTTGAAAACGATTAATTTTTTGTTTTTATAAAAATGAATTTTGCAGGCGATTTTAATGTCACCAGACCCAGTAAACTGGACAGTTCCACTGGACACTTCAAAGAGCTTCACCGTCACTCAAAACATTCGTGAAGGTGAGGAGCCTAAATAACCCTTGAATAATTTTTATTCCGAATTGAATTGTAGTTTACAAAATATCATTATGATAAAATAATATATATTGTTGCGGTTTATTACACTTTTACCATTTAAAAGATAATATTGTATTAAATACTATTTCCACTATGTAATTTTCTGACTAAATGTATAAAAAAATGTGTAAACAATTAAATTGTAAAAGTACATTTATTGTATATCTCTAACGCACTTGAAAATCAGCTTTTAATGTTTATACATAAAACATTACAAAAATATTGATATATATGAATCGAATAAACATATAAATTAATAGATTACATATTTATTATTAAGATACAATATTAAAAAATACACAAAAAGGTTACTACACAAAACATACTACACAGAAAGTTTGATATGTACTCTTTTCTCGTAATACGTACTATAAGAATTATAATTACTATTTGGAGTGAATTTGATTACATTTATTCATTTAAAAAAGTCTGATTCGTATTTTTTATTATGTAATGTATTTGCTGTTAGCGCCCCCAAGTCCAAGATTCAGATCAGGTAAACATTCCTATTAAAGTTTTTTTTTTGGAAAGTCTTTAAAACGTTTTTTGTATCCAATTAATTTTTAAAAAGTAATAATAATTTAAATGCAAAAAAGTCAATGTTGTTTGTTATCAAAATTATAGTTGTAAAATATCTAGTATACATTTATAAGAGACCAACTAACCAAAATAGCATAACATTTAGTAGTTTAGCTACTAAACCAAAAAAATAATATTTAATTCAACCAAAGTAGTTGTGATCCTCCTGAACCCCGATAATATAGTTGTCTTGCTGTTCATGTTTTGGTGATTCAGACTCACAAAAATAAGAAACCTTTAAAAGTAGAATTCAATCCTTTTTCTTCGCATTTCGTTCGATTAATTTCCTATCCATTTTTATATAAAAACCCAAGCGTGCAAGCTGCATACTAATGATAGGGTAATGATATATTCAATCAATTTCCACCACTTTGAAACCGTATTATGTTATTTGAAAACTAATGAATGAGCGAAAACCTAAAAATATTTAAAAAATGATATATTAATGTTGTCAGTTTTAATGTTACGAAAAATAATAAATTGCATGTTTTTTATAAATAAATCAAGTCCGTATGAAAATTCCTTTTTAATAACCACATTCATACTAAATATAATATGTTATCTCACTTACTGACGATGAATCATGATGATGATGAATGAGTTGCAAAGGAATGCATGACGAAAATAAAAATAATAACTTGCAAGAAATCCCCCTAAAATTAAAAAAAAAATAATCGTTTATAACACAAGTTATAATAATAAACATTTAACAAACAAAAAAGTTTTACTGTCCAGTTTGGATTTAAGAGAAGAAATTAGTAAAGTAAAAATATTAATTTTGCTAACTTTCTTTCTAAATGTCATGATTTTTATTTTTGATAAATCACCTAATTTTATTTTTTTATACTTTTTTGATTTTGTTCAGGGGAAAGATTTCACGGAAGCGATGGTCGAAGCATCAGGCATCCTTTGTCGGGCCAGCACTCTTCCGCTGGTTCCACAATGGCATCGTCGCCCATCTCTGCCAGATCGGCTCCTGTACCTATACACAGTTCCGGAGGGCACGCCGCTCCCACGGGACTCTCGTCGTCGGCACCAGGTCATAATACGATAATGGAAAGACCTTTATCGAGTAAACCTTTGTCGTCGATAGCGACCTCCTCTTCTTCCGTTAGAGAGCCAATAGTTAAGCCAAAAGACTACTTAAGTGGGAAAATACATCACAGTGATTCCTCCACAGCGAATGAACGTGATCATGGAACAGGTACACCCATCTAATTTCATTACAATTTCTTTTAATTTTTTCTCTCAGTATTTTTCTGGCTTTTTATAAAAAAACAGAATTTTTAAAAGAAACATTTTTAATTTGTTCCAATTATAATTTTTTTATATTGTGTTATTTTTTCCCAAACCATGGGGCGTTGTTAATATTCAAACAATGATTTCATTTTTAATAACTAGTTAGTGATCAATATATACTTCTATCCAACTTCTTTGTCCGTTTATCTGTATATTGTGCGTAATTAAAGAGTAGCGTCAAAAAAATTTACCTGTATTTTATACACGTCTGTGCTATCATGCATATAATAAGGGAAATAATCATTCCAATTTTGGATTCTGATTGATAAGTGTGTGAAAAACAAACTATCTATTTTTCAAAATAGATTGTATAGCAAAGATATTGTACATTAGTTTCCCTTTGCAATTTGTTTATTTTTTAAGTAAATTGAGTCCCTTCGCTTTTTTACTGTGAAGGTGAATACTTAAAATATTATTTTGTATTGTTCATTATTTAGTTCATCTGCATTTATTTTTATTTAAACATAATTTTCTGGACACCTGAAGTTCAGTAATCTATTCTTTCCTCGCCTTCAAATCATGCACGCATACTCTTTTTCATTTCATTTTTGATTGTCACACAAAATTATAAATCATAATTTCTTCGATCACCTCTTGTTAAATCACACACACATTTTCATGGGAATAATCATAAATAAAAAATATCCGTTATCCTGGGTTCTAGTTCTCAGCAGTCAGCCTTTTTTATTTCTAAAGACCTTTCTATGGACAAAATACAAATTGTTACGTTTCCTGACAAAAAAAACAATTTATCATATAGTTCACCTTGCAAATACAGAGATATTGTTTTTGTTCCTACTTTGGTTTTCAGTATTCGTAAAAATAATTGCTTTTCTTCTTCAGCCTGTCTAGTCCGCTTGAACTTCTAGATTTTACGTAGTAAACACCTCTCTCACACACTTGCAAAAAAAAATTATGCCTCTCTCTCTAATTAGGAAATATTTTATAAAAAATAATATCGCATTTGTGTAGAAAAAAAATATGATTTTTTGCATATACACGCTTTTGGTTTTTGGGTGCTTTTTTTCTGGTGCGCCATTTAGGTGGTGCTGCCTCTGGTGGTGGTGGTCTAGCTCGCAAAAGTTCAATAGAAATCAAGCCCCACATACGTTCCCAGTCACACACCGCTACCGCTGTTAATGGGATGGAAGAAAAGAAACGTATTGGAAATACTTCACTCCACCATCAGGACTCTAGTGAAAAACGTCAATCATCCCTGGACAAAGTTAGTAAGGATCCTCATCCAAGGTTACATCACACATCCACCCATTCCTCTTCTACTGGTGGAAGCACAAAACCAAGTGGTGCTGGTAGCACGCACCACACTTCATCATCCTCAACCACTGGGTCAACAACCAAGTCTGGGATACCCTCGTGGAAAAGCGATGTGCCGTCGTCGTCATCCTCAACAATTAGCCAATCTTCGACAGTCCCTACTAGTAGCATCTCTACTACCTCAACTACTACTACTACAACTACTAATGTTACTTCTACTTCTTCTTCTGCTACGCCCGTTAATTCAACAACTAAACCAACAAAAACTGCCACCACAAGTAATTCGACTGCTACTCCAAGTACCATAACTGCAAGTTCGACACCAGCAACAACAACAACGACAACAACTTTAATTCCTAGTGCTACTTCAAATACTGCATCAATTAAATCCTCAAATACGGCGACAATTAAACCATCAAATACTGCAACAATTAAACCATCAAATACGGCGGCGACAATTAAACCTTCAAATTCTGCACCTACCAAGTCCTCCAACATCCCAAGTACTGCCACCACAACAAGTGCTAGTACTTCAGTGTCCTCAGTAACAACATCTTCCATCCCCATTGCCACGTCTTCTTCTACTTCTTCTGGTGCGTCTACAACTACAACCACAACTGGTGCTCGAAGTGAACCATGTGCTAAAATAATTCCGGGAACTACACTCCGCTGTCTTGAAGATCCTACATTTATGTTTGATCCACCAAAGTCCGTATCCTCTCCTCCTCCACCACCTCCATCGTCGAGTGGAATAAGGAGACTGAGCAGTTCATCAATATCTTCCGTGCCTCCAGCATCAGCCTCTCCCCCAAGAACAATACCTTCTTCATCATCATCATTATCTTCGGGAGGAGGATCCCGAAGTAACATTCCCACACACCATAGCATGTCCAGTGGTCCATCAAAGTCGTCCTCCCATCATCATCCTCACCACGCATCTTCTATTCCACCACCTCGTGGTAATATCCGAATCCTGGAAGCTCCAGACACTGCCACTTTGCATAAACAATCATCGCTTCCTTCTTCAACGAGCAACATTCCAATGCCAACTCATTCCTCCAACATCCCAACACCTTCATCTTCCACAATGTCCACTTCCAGTATTGACTTTATACCGCCAGCCCCAGTTGCTGCACCTGTGAAACGACAGGGTGTTGGAGCATACCAGGTGTCCGAGACCCCACCACCCCATGCAAAACGAACAACTTATCGGGTACTGGATGCTCCTGAAGACTCTGCTATTTATGGCGCACTCCCTCCTCCAGGAGGACGATCAAGGGCTTCCGAAGTCCTAGATAAGGCCAGAAATCGTTTTGATAAGTTTTGGGGAAAAACTAAGGAAGATGAAAAGTAGAGAGGGCTTACACAAAAAATATTATGAGCAACATGCATTCATTTCAATTTCAACATACTTTCTCATTTTTCATCAAATAGTTTTTGTTACTGTTATTTCCTTACGTTGTTCCCAACCCAACATGAAACGTGTGCATTTAAATGAACTGAATGCATAGTGTACTAAAAAAATAGGCTAAATATTATAATTATAAATACGAAAATTGCACACAATATGCAGCTAACTAAAAAAATGTATAGTCCTGTTGTTGCCTTTTCGAGGTCAGGTTATAAATATGAACTGCTTACATTACATATTATATGACTACGTACGATCACAAGAAAGAAAACTACATAAAAAATCGTTGCAAAACTATTCAATCTTGCCAGGCATAAGTACATACAGATAAGTACATGATTTTTTAAAAAGCCAACGAGCAACAAGTGAATTTTAAAAAAATCTTTAAAAGTTATGAATGAATGATCTATTGATTTATTTATCTCTTTTGACTTTGTGAAACTCAGACATTGCAAATTGCAACTAAATTAAACTGCAGACTACGCTATTTAGAAAAGTATGGCAAATGATGACAAGTTGCAAGATGTACATAAGTTGAGTCAACAATCAGTTTAACTGTCTTCAAAATTAGGATTTTGATAAAATGCTAATACTGGTCACATTGTTAGGATTGATACAATATTCATAATTGTATTTCTCGTGACAACAACTTTAAAGAATTTAAAAAAAATATTACTCAATTATTGTGTATTCCAATATCCTGTGATGCTACACTATATATCAGTCAAGGCGTAAGAAAGTAATAGTTAAAAAAGAGGATGCTGATGATGATATTTGACTTGAACATGTTGACATGAATTCTGGGCTGATTTTTAATGAATGGTTAGGTCAACTAGTAAACTTATTAAAATAAATTCACACATTTTATATAGTTCAACGGTCTGCTTCCGTTTTTGACGATTGCTGATTGTAAAGTTAAAAGGGGAAAAAATAGCTAGCAAGAAAATGCCTTTGTCCTATGCTACTTTGCTTCTTTTTTTGATATAAAAAAAGAAACGTAAAAATTTCTTGGGATAAATACTGATTGAGAAAAGCACAATAATCAATTGAATTGTGGATGACTGGAGTTTACAATGAAGTATTACTGGTACTGAATTTTTGTAGCTAAAACTAATTTTTAAAAAAACCTTACGCGTAACAAGTTTTTACAGATATTAATTAATTCCAAAAAAAAATTGAAGTGAATGAGAATCTGCAGAGATTTTATGTACATAAGTGTTATATTCAATATTAAAAGATAGAGAGCAAGAAAGAAATTGGGTGAATTGAATGTATAATAATTATTGCAAAACAGCAAACAAACGAACTATGAGAACTGATTAAAGAAAACAAGATAGTTACGTAGAGTTTCTAAAAAAACAGAATAAATTTTTATTGAACTATTAACGACGAAAGTAAAAATAAAATAAAATGCTTATATGTATTGATGATGTGGAAGATGGATGATGTTTTAAACTGAAAAAAAATTGGAGGGCTCATATATTATATTAAATTAATACATAAAAAAAATTTAAATTATGAAATTTTTAAATGAAACAATATGTGTAATTATTAATTACATTACAATGATTAGTCCAAGAAGAAAAGATAAACAATTTATGGTATAAAAAAATGTTATAATTGCTAAATTGTACACTACTTGCCATTATTACATAATTATTATACATACATATAAAAAATATTTAATTTCAGTCGTGCCGTACTCTCTTATATAAAAAAGGAGAGCCTATTTACACTATTTGTATGACACTTCATTTTTGTTACTTTAGAAATGTCACGCTTTCGATTTAAAAAAAGAAGATTTTAGAGGTGAAAAAAAAACAGAATAAAATGCATTATATAAAAAATATGCTGGCAGACAAGCAAGTTTAATCGCCAAGTCCGAAATTTTTATTACGATTATTATCAATAATCAAGAAAAAAACCATTAAGCATAACAAACTACTACATAAAATTATTGTCGTAAGGGGATTTGGATTTACTATTTAAAAATATGCACACATTTTAAATCAAGTGAAAAAACTTAAATCTACTGATGACGGCTACAATAAAAAGATATTTGAAAAAATATATATTGCATGATGAACATGACCATTGTTAATGTCAGTATTCAGTATTACTTTATTTTTCAATCTTTTAAAGTGTTAAATTTACAACTGGAGAAGAATGTTTTAACTGTTCCTATAAAAAAGGTGATCCATAATTTGTAGTCTGTTTTCATTACCGACGCATTACAATATGTGTATAAAACGTAGTAGCAGTAAGTTTATTGTTCTTAAACAAATACATACATTGTTATCGCTATATTTGTAATTGCATTTGATTTTATTAGTCGTATTTTTTTGTTCATTTTTAAAAAATTGAACGCATGAACACGAAAATATCCAACGATTACATAAATCGTCAGTGAATATTGGTCTTGTTACTATTTATATTTATTATATTGCTATTTTACTGTAATTGTTGATATAATTATTTTTACCTTGTATGTGTCAAAAAAATTATAATTCAGCACAAATATTATATATTTCAATGGTTTTCATATAAGTGAAGGTGAAAATAATATAATATATTATTGTTTTAGAGCCGAATATTATTATTGCTATCGGTACAATTATATTTACGAAAATATAATTTTCACCTGCCTAAATAATTAGTTATATGATTAAAACCGATTAAAATTAATGAAAAAATAAAATAATAACACTACTATACATAAAACATAAAAAATGCGCTAAAAAAGTGATGTCGGATATTATTGCTCTTTATTACTTTAAAAAATAGAGATCGTGTTGCGTAACACCAAAATTATTCACTTCATTTCAGTTTTATTTTTTTGAAACTATTTCACATAATATATATTCATTTTTTAAATTATGCTAATGATATCTTAACAAATCACACATTCAACCATATTTAGCAAATAATTAGCTACTTTTCACCAACAAAATATATAAATTCAGACTAGTTTTTTCAATTTATTACACTGCCATATTACATTTTCTATTTTTTATGGTTATGCATTTGTTATAGTTTGGTTCCTTTCTTGTGTCCTTAAAAAGTCTTTTCAAAGTCCATCCCAAGTATTTAAACGTTAAGCCTGACTATCTGTATATCTGATAGTGTAGGTCTCAAGGAAACTACAAGATTTAGGGCAAAACACGCACATGTTTCTGGGCAGCAGCGTAATTGAATTAAAGATAATCAGGAAAAAACAGATAATATGAACATTGAAGACTTTTGAAAAACAAGTCGGTCAAAAGCCTCCTCTTTATTAAGTTATGTTGCACTTTATTTTCATTGTAGTTCATTTATAAAGACATTATAATTAAATGCTCATATGACAACTCATTTGTATGCATATCACGGTTATCTATATATCTTAGTGACAGATGATGATGATGATGATGAGCTCGCTGGAGTAAGTTGGACGTAATGATGAAAATGATGTACCAGTAGAACCACATAAGGAGTTACGTAAGGTGAGAATACATATTTATGCTCTTGGACGACGATGACGATGAAGACGACGACTATGCTGAGAATGCTGATCTAATTAATCTGACATCTTTAAAATGACGCTTTCATCATAAAAAAGGCTTACACATATTGTTGTTGATCTATCAATTAAAAACGAAAAAAAGTCTCGTCACCACACTCACCAATCTAAAAATGTGTGACGCCTGCCTATATCCATATTCATCTTTTAATAGTCTTTGACAAAAAAAGTGTTCTAAAAAAGGGAATGAACTTTTACATATAACTAAGGTTACAATGAAATGCATATAATACGCGTATAGCGAAAAACTAAATGTCCAGTGGATCCTTCATAAAGGTTTTTTTAAAAATACGGGACGGAAAGAGGAAATCAAATAAAATATTTCATTGAATTGCCAGATTGCTATGCGAAAATCATATAATTACAAGTTTTTGCACCCATTAGAGCTATTGATTATACTTGGCTGATTGTTCTTAATGCGAATTAGTAAAAGCATGACTTTGAGAAAGCTCGAATTGATCTGTATTGAATTAAAATTCATAATTTTGTCATTCTTAAGTATTAACCAATTTTTCATTGCATCTTGTATATTGACACTTAATAGTTTTATTATATCCGGTTTTTAAAAAAAATGATTGATTTTTGATCAATTCGATATGTTTTTGTTCGCACAATATTCGCATGCAAAATTGAGACGTAAGATTTTTTAAAAATAATTTAGTCAAGATAAACTTGGAATTTTGGAGAGATGGACTAAAAGCACATTATATTCAGCTCGTTAGCTCTTAATGACTGATGTTATACAGCCAACAATTATCCAAAACACCAATTGTTCGATTGTCGATAAACTTTTCATCAACACTACATAAAATATTAATCTATAAAAACGATGACTGTTCTGTAGACAATTATGAATAATGTTGAGATTGAAAAAGAAAGTTTTTATAACTAATCAAATCAATAATTGTGATAACTAAATGCCACATGATTATTGCTATTAATTCAAGTGTCAACGTAAATTCATTTTCAATAATTTAATAACCAACCGTTTTCATTTTTAACCCATCGGGAGACTAAATTGAAAAGATCCAAAAATTATGCTGATAGAAAAGACGAATTTTTAAACATAACAACTCCACTGTTTATGAAAACTTGATTTGGATTTACCAATGTACATATTTATAATCATATCGTCCAAGTTTCTATATAGTCGCCATTATTTATTATTAACTTGATACCAATCAGAAATCAAAAGCAATATGAATACACTGTATTTATAGTTTAAATTGGTATACTGATAAAAAAGCTTAATACTTACAATTCCCTACATATTCAGTGATAAAAATTTATTTATAAAAAAGTATAAAACCAAGAAAAAAAAGAAAGCTTGAAATACTTTCATTTTTACCATTTACGCACTTTCACTTGACAAGCTTCAAGCAATACATTTATCCATGCAGATAATCAAGTCAATTGGCTACTGCAAAATGCTTATCATAAGAATTTATATTACTTTATTGAACTTTAAATGTCGCCTTTATTAGAATGTAAACAGATTAAATGTTTTTAAAAGCGCTTATATATATGTACATATATTTGAATGTAGTTTGAAAATATTTCCAAGGTAAGTATGTATATTATTGGAATCTGCCTTGAAAAAAACAATGATTATAAGTATGCATAATAGATAATCGCTAATTAATTTCTCAACTAGATTCAATTCATTGCGTCTTCCCAATTGAAACATTAGAATATAAACAAGATTGTCATAGGATTCTAATGTCTTGATTATCTCATCGGACTGTATATGATTTTAGTCATAATACAATAATTAATTGTACATTGTTAATGAGATTATTCACAAATGGTGCTCATCATATAACCACTTTAAAATTAAAAACCTTTCTAACTCATCTTACTATACAATGTTTTGTAAAAAAATGCATGTAAAACTGTATGTCTGTGTTGTAGAATAATAGTGATGAAAAAATGCATAGGCGTCAATATAAATTAAATGTATGGCTGCATATTTTATATGCCTTTAAATCAGACATTTTTCGGCTCATCAGAAAATGCTTGAATGTTTTCAGTTAAAAAATGCATGCATCTGCTGAAGGCAGCTCGCAGCAAAATGACTACTTTTGTTTATAATGTGCATACAATATGATAACTATTATCAAATAACTAGGTCAGCTAAGCTTAAATATGAACACACTTTTAAAGCTTTGCATAAAATATCACCTTCAAAACATTTGACGTAAAACAATAGCTATTTATTACATGTATTTATATAAACTTAATTATTAATTAGATAGTAAGTAAGATGAATTGTTAATATGTAACAAAATGTACTGACGAACTAGTAATTTAGAAATAAATTGTATATAAAACACAAAGTTTCTTCATGTGCGTGCAAATAAATAAGAAGTTAAACAAATTAGCTGAATGGGTTTGGAAGCGCAGCTGTGAAGAAAAGAAGTTTAAGTCGAGTAAAAAATCAGCTACTAAATATAATTACTAATTATATGGAATAGATGATAGTAATGATGATTGCGATGTTGGATATTGTTTAAAAAATAAAGATGTATTGAAATGTGTATAAAATTCTTCCTTTTTTTCAAGCGACTTGCTCAAGCTTTTACTGTAGTACAAATTTACACACAAAACAATTTGACATTTTTACAAATTTTTATTCCAATTTTAAACCTTTATACAGATCAATTGTATGTACAAACCATTATTTCCATACACCATTCACCATACAATTTTAACTTTAACATAGCTCACATTACCCCAACTCATGGTCACATCATCAAAGCATTTCCTTATCAATCATTCATAGTACATTAAATTGTTTAAAAAAACAAAAATAATATCATCTTATACACTTTCTCCCTACTTACATATTTTCATCCCAATAAAATTTCACTATGCTATCGATTCGTTTACAATTATCAAATGTTACCATCACATGAAAATTACAAATTCAACAAATCAATCAACCAAGAAAATTAGATCCTAGTCCCCATTCCCATCATCGCGAGTCAAGCCGTACACAAGGGGCTCTCCATGGCCAGTAGTCTCTTTCTGAGTCTTCCATAAATCGATCATTGCCTGATTTGGCTGTACAAAGTAATTAAGCCAACATAAATATTTTATATATGTAATAATTTCACCTTCATATTGTGAATAATCTTAAAAACTTACTTGAAATTTGCCAAATAACTGTAAGATCCTAAGCTCCGGCATTTTCAAGAATGCAAAATTGAACGCCACCTCCGACAGCAGTCCTCTCCTGATTCCCCCATCATCCACGTAGTAAACGTTCATATTGATGGTGCTCAACGTTAGCTTAGTCAATGCTAAACAAATCAAATTGAATGGAATACTTTCAAAATGTAATTAATGTATGTACATAAATATTTCATCATAGACAATTTTCTTGTAGTGCACACTTTACCTTTCAAGTTCATAATAGATGGATTTCGGTCATATCCCGTTTTTCCCTGAAAATATCCCCAATAATCCGAATTTTCCCTGAGACCCTTCGCAACCCATTCAGGTGCACCAATAAATAGACCATCCCAAGCGGCACAAGTGAGGTTAGAATCACCATTACTGGTGTATCTAACGTTAATGGCCAAACTTTTCAGTTGAACCATTTCCCGAAACATGTACCTCAGTCCACAGGTCGACTCACCGCAAACCGTGATTTCCAAATTGGTTACAGTTTGAAAAGTCTTGTGCAACCTTTGCATCCTGTCACAGTTCATGGTAAGTGTGAATCCAAACTGTCGGCTAACCAACCAAACCTGCAAATTCTCCACAGACTTGAGTGATGTCTTCAGTCTTCTAGCCTCAGCAGTAATCGTATCAAACAAAATTTCAGAGATCCCCTTCATCTCGAAAGTGGTTAAGTTTGGAAAATTGACGGATGTCATGGAAAACTTGTTAGCACACAGCCAATTGAGGGATGCCAAAGAAAGTGTTCGTAAGTTTTTCATCGCTGGTAACTTGAATAAGGAGGGCTGCCGCTGGTTATTTTGCGATCGGGGGAAATGCTTTCCACCGCTTAGTTTCAAGGTCTCCACGGTACTTCCATGTCTTTCCAAAACTTTGTAGACTGTATTCTCATTCAAAAATGGGGCGACTGCAGAGGCCCTTAAATGCAGAGTTTTAACATGTGGTTTCTGGGCTCTTGGGATCGTTATCTCCAAATGATGCGGGGAAAATGGACCTCTGAGAAGAAGCTTTGAAACCGTTGGGGGGACCGATAAATGCTGGAATCCAAACGGAATTACAGAAGGGTCTGTTGCATGAGTGGAGCAACACTTGAATTCAACGCTCCGTAATTCAGTGGTAGAGTTCATCAATTGCTGGATAAAATATGTGACTGCAGAGTTCTCCTGGAAAGACGGGCTGATCTCTTCATCCGGTTCGTTATGAGAATGGCTTGCGAATTCGATGGTCAATCGCTGTAAATTGTTGAGGGAAACTGGGGGGAAGACGAAGGGCAATGTGCAGGATTTTGGGATGACCATACCCAGTGTTACAAGCCCAGATCCACATTTTTCAAACAGGTCGAAAAGGATTTTGTGATTTTCGGGGACGAAGAAGGCGCAAATAAGATCCACTCTGAATGTGGGAAGCCAAGGTTCCAATCTTTGGGATCTGGTCATGGTCCGGATAAAAGTGTTGATGAGTCTGTTGTGCTCCTCAGCATTGGCCACGTAGAGACTGAGATTGTTTTGATTGTGAAGATGGTAGAGAGAGTGACGATTCTGACGGAGGATTCTGGAGGTACTGAGCAGCCAACTCTTTTGGACCAGCCGTAGGTTTGGGATGTCGGGATAGTTTATTTGAGGGTCGCTGCTGGTGGACGTGGTTGGGGCCGGGTAGATTACGTGACCCAATATTTTTTCTCGTAGCTGTAATAAGTTTGATGAATTACGTAACCAATTTATTTTCAGTGTTAAAAAAATAAATAGTTTTAGACTATTTAGTTGAAAGTACTTACCATGTCGTTGCTGAACACTTGATTCATTGCTTGCTGTCCTTGGACCTCACTGCCACGGTTGGGGTTTACTGCCGACATGGTTGTTGGATTACTTACTGGATTTTTGTCAATCTTAGGTCGTTTCATCCTAGCGATTTGAGTGATTACGATGGAAGAAATTAAAAAGGACTTCTTTCTTCTGTTAGTGAACTGTCTCTCAAAAATATTTCGCAGAAAAAAAACGAAAATTGTCAATTTAATTTAATCTCAATCAATTTTTCAACTAATTAATCTCTGAACTATTCAGTTGACAAGTATCAAATGAAACTACGAAGGGTGCTGTAAATTATTCCGAGAACGAAATCATTATTCTGCACATTCCACCTTCCAGACCAAATCTGAAAAAAGCAAATAAAATGTACAAGGTTGTGTGTGAGTAAAAGTCTTTGACTCAGAGAGCGCTCCACAAGCGGCATAAATTATGTAATTAATTTGGTACATTACAGCATTTGCAGCTTATTGCACACGTCTGTAAAATGAACACTTTGCTTGTTAGATAGTTAGATGGAAGAGATGTTTCGCTACCTAATTAAGTTGTATGCGTCGACGTCTTCAAGTTGGATTTTATGAATTCGCGGTCTCCCTCATACTTCTCCCGTTTCATTATGATCAAAGCTAATAAAGCATTTGGAAAGATCGATAAATGCTAATAAATGTTTTTACATAAGTTGCCCAGCATGTTTCAAATGAATATTCCAAGGTGACACGGAAGTAAAAGTCAATGCACTTAAAATAAGAATAAAAAGACATCATCAGTTTCAACTCTTTTAAATTGGTAGTTTAACAGTTTATTAAAGTTTACGAATTTCATCATTGTTCATTATGGAACATTCCTAAAATTTTGCTGAATAAAAGATTTTTGAAGTTTGAATTAAAAGTTTGGAACACGGTATGTGTTCTCTTGTCATTGTGATTGGTTAGAAATCCTTGAATTCCTGATCATGAAAACTACTATAAATCAAAAAAAAATTGTTGTAAATTTTTCACGAAACCATACCGACATATTAAATGAATCACTTTGTATTATAAGTGAACTCACCCTTTAATCGGTACTCAACTCCTTTCCCTCTGCGTTTCCCTCTTCTCCCTTCTCATCACCATGTGGAGTAACGCCATTAGGCTCATTTTCCGCAGGTGCACCATTGAAGCCGATATCAAGCGCCAAGCCCTTAAGCGCTTTCAACATCTTCTCCGATTCATTCGCCTTTTCCTTAAGCGCCTCCAACTCGAGCTGCTTCTCTTTCTTCTGTCTTTCCAATTCTTGAACCCGAGTTTTCAAAAATTCACGCTCCAGCATCAGCTTCTCTATCTCAGAGCACCGTTTAA